>JAQFZM010001595.1:0-17401 GCA_034695785.1 Galumna obvia | reverse complement strand
CAACTAGTACATTGCAATGTATAGCGAGTCCTTCAAAAATTAAAAAAAGTTCATAACTGGGAGAGTTTCACAACTCAAAGAGTCACAACTGGGAGAGTCTACTGTATTAAAACTTTTCGGGAAATTATAAATTATTTGATAACAAATAAGAACTTCAGTAATAAAATTGTAAAAAAAATACCGAAAATATATTCAATAATTATATTTAAGTTGTTTTTAGACTTTGGTTTTTAGTAAAATTTGTATTCAAAAGTTTTGACGAAAACATATTTATTGGTTTTTGATTACTAAAATGATTTGTTTATATATTGAGTTCGTGGCGCTCCGGCCATCGCTATTCTGGCGGTACTCAGTATTGCTGTCGAACTCAATGACGAACACAAAATCAATGAATTAAAGGGAGAAAAATGCAAACTATTAAAGAAAGTGACGGAACACTGCCTTTACTTATGCACTTCACGACCCACTGCTGTTAATATCGATAAAGAGTGCCAACAATTGATTAAATTCGCGAAACAATTGGCTGAAGACTCGAATGTCTCATTTGAATCAATGGTCAAACAATTGACAGATTATGCCATCAATTTATTAGAGATTGACATCAAAACAAACAAATCTATCGGTGATTTCGGCGCCCAATATATCAATAGTTTGAGAATTGGTTCCGACAAAACTATTCTGACTCATTGTAATACTGGAAGTCTGGCCACAGGTATCACTTTTATTACTGATTGTGTTTCCAAACAATAGTTTAATGAATGATTTAAAGCTGGTTATGGAACAGCTCTTGGAGTTATCCGATCCTTGCATTCTATGGGTGTTCTCTCACACGCTGTAAGAGTTGATAATATTTTTAATAATTTTCAAACAATTTTTATATTATTTTAAAAGTATTGCACAGAAACGCGTCCATACAATCAGGGGTCGCGTTTGACGGCCTGGGAATTAGTTCGCGACAAAATTCCTTCCACTTTAATTTGTGATAATATGGTTACCGCTCTCTTTAATCATAAGAAAATCGATGCCGTCGTTGTCGGTGCGGATCGAGTCGTAAGTCATTTGAATTTAATCAAAAAAAAATTAAATTTAATGATTGAATAAAAGGTAGCGAATGGGGACACCGCCAACAAAATCGGAACGCATCAAATTGCAGTCATCGCTAAATATTTTTCAGTACCTTTTTTTGTGGCCGCACCTAAAAGTACTATAGATATGAGTCGAGAAAGTGGTGATCAGATCCCAATTGAAGAGAGACCCGCAAATGAAATGAAAAGCTTTGCTGGCGTTCAAATCGCACCGACGGGTCTGTAATTTATGATAATTTAAGTTAATTTGATTATATTCTTATAAATAATTGAAAGATAAGTCATTAATTAAATTAAAATGTTTGTCTTTTAAACTTTAAAATAATCAAATTCTTGACATTTATTGCGGATTGTATTCAATACAACATTTAAAGATGTTTAACGTTTTTTTATTTTATAAAAGAAATCAATTGTTGGAACCCATCATTCGATGTGACGCCAAATCATTTAATTACGGGAATTATCACTGAATTTGGAGTTTTCGCCCCGAACCAATTGAAAGAGAAATTTGGAATTTAAAATAAAGCGATAGAATAAATAAGAAGAATATAATAAATAAAATCATTTTTATTAAACGATAAACTTTTGAAATAAAAATTTAAATAAAAAATATTTCTTTAAATTTAGTTAAAATCAATAAAATCACAAAAAGATGAGATTTTGTACAAAAATATTGGAATAAGAGATTGGAGTATAGAATAGTTGTTATATCGTTGAGGTGAGTGCTCTCTGAGCTCATGTGGCAGAATATCGCTCCAAAAGGAAGGCGTGACACGAATCGCAGACCCGAACCGGCTTTTTATTGGACGGAAGTGGCATTTCATTGTTGGAACATTGACTGCAAAATATTTCGCCACAACTCCGGCAGTGATGCTATCAAATGATTAAATTAATAAAATCAAATCAAATCAAATTTCAAACCTTTCTTCGGGCGACAGAAAACGGTTTTGAACATTGAATACATTGATTGGTGTCCTTATCATTAGTCCAAACCGCTTCTTTGAGTCGTCCCGTATTCTCTTTAAGTCCATCGCATTCCAATTTAGAGCTTCACATCAAATAAAGTTAAATAAAAACACATAAACAATGAAATTCCAAACTTAAACAGTTATAGAGGTAACCAATATTTAGATTTTCCCGGAAACAATTTTCATATATTGATAGTGAAATAAAGGTCATAAGAATCCCTAGATATCATAAGAAAACCTAGATCAAAATTTTAATAGCTTCATTAATAATAATTTAAGAAATATTTTAGGTACCAGGAGAATTTAGAAATAGTTAATCTCTATGAACATTATCTAAGGGTAACCTACTCTTGAAATTGTTTTCCCATTTCTTCTAAAGAGAGTTCATATTCTTTACATTTTCTGCGAAGAATTTCATTATCCTTTTCTATTTGAAGTGAATGAGTGGCGGTTCTCTTCATATCTTCCATTTGGTGTTGCATTGAAGTGATTTGTTCCTGTTGTTCATCGATTAACTTCTGTAATGTAGTTCTCCATTCTTTCTCTGTGAGCGCGTCTTTATCTGAAGACAATCTTACAAATGAAACAAAAAATTTGAAACAAAATATTCAACGATTAATATAATACTTTTGTCTTTCAATGTCTGACAATTGTTGGCTCAACTTTTGCTGATTTTGTTCATCACTCAAACGCTGTTTTTCAAATACAATCACTCTTTTTGTTTCCAAAGGATTATAAGAATTAATTTTTTGTTTTTAAAACAGAATTTAGTAAAGAATTGAACAAATGATCAAAATTTAATTACGATTTATATATTTTTAATTTAAATTTGAATGAAATAGATATTAAAAAAGAGGCGAAGTGTTGGGTTCGACATACTTTGTCTCGAGTTGACTAATATTGTTGGCCATAACCGACACATTTTGTTCCAAATGCGAGATATGATTCGATTTGTTTTTGATCGATGTTTCGCATTCTTGTAGTCTATTATACATTTGAAGATTGATTGCCTTAATATCTTCTAATTGTCGCCTAAGAGTGACGATTGTGTCTTGTTTTTCGAGAACATCCCTCTCTAGTAATTGCATCGCAGTCTCGGCTTCTTTTTTTAGAAACACCTGACTCTCCAATTCTTTTTCACTCCTTTCCCTTAATTTAATTTCTTGTGTTAACTGTTCCTCAAGTCTTACGATTTCTGATTGTTTTAAATCATTTTCTGAAACGTTTTTAATGATTTCATAATCATTTTCAACATTTCTATAAGTTCTCAACTCTTCTTTCATTAAAGTATTGTCCGTTTGAAGGCTTTCTATTTTATGTTCTAAGTTTAAAATCGTTGAACTATTTTTTAAACAATTATTAAATATTTGTCAAATGTCTTAAGAGCTTAAATCAGACCTTAAATGACGATTAAGTTCTTCGATATAATTCTTCTGATCTAATATCACAGATATGTCATCTCCAGAACCGTTACTTTAAGAATAAGTACTTATAAATTATGAGATTAAGAATATATAAATGAATACCATTTTTGATTGATTTCATTTGTTTGTCTCAACTCTTCATCGAAAGGATTCAATTGTATGTTATCTTTTAAATAAAAACTAAAATCAATGACATAATCATCTGAATCGAGATCTTCCTCTTTGAGACAAAGATTGCAGTCAAGAATATTGAGGCCTACGAGTAGTCCGCCCACAACTATCGCTTCGTCGGACATCATTAAAGCGTAGTCTTCATAATAATCAGTTAAAAGAATTTCTCTGTTTTCCAAAAGAAGTCGAAAATAGTCTGAAAGTGATTTATTCATAAGTGCTAAACGGATCCAGGCACGACACTTTCCCAAATCACTCCTTAAATAATTTTGTTTTAACGATAAAATATATTAAATTATGAAATACTTAATGGTTGGCATTTGTCGGGCGCTAACAGTGATATCTGAGGCATCGGAAGAGAGCTTTTCAACCAATTCTAATATATTCCACAACTCTTTCTTAGTTTCAAATAAACCCTTTTTGGCTAAACATTTAAAAAATTAAAAAACTTTCTTCAAAATACATATACATTTAGGCCTCCATATAACAAGACTTTATATAACAAGAACTCGATATAACAAGGTCCACTTAAAGCACCAACCGCTCTATGGCAATGCTAAATGAACTCTATTTAACAAGATAATCTTGGTGACAACAGCGATCTTGTTAAATCGAGGCCTAACTGTATTTTATTTGTTGACATACTTTTGAGTCCGTGTTTTAGAATTTGTTCCAATAATAAGAAAAAGTGATTTAATGAGACATTATTTGAGTCAATCATTCGACTCGTTTTGACCGAACTTTCAATCAATTGTTTGACGATTAGTTTCATTAAATTAACAAAATTTGATCTCTCGATAGACCGACGATTCTTAACTGAAATGAATTTTTATAAAAAAAATTATCTAAAATTTAATATAAAATTAAATACTTTTAAACGAATGATTAAAATATTGTTTTTCTGTAAAAACGATCCAATCATTGACTACACATAACTTTAATTCCGACATTTGATTAAATGTAAACTCAAATTCAAATTTTTGAAAATAATTTTGTGTTAAATTTAATAAAACTATGAAATCAATGCTTTTCTATCAAAGGATTAGACAAACGAATGATAAGTAAATTTTGATTATAACTCAATTGATTTGAAATAATAGCAAATTATAAATCAAATGATTATCAGAGCTTTAAGTACTTGAAATGTCATTCAATTGATTTGATCTTAATTTGATTTTAAGACATTTTAAAACAATTCTTTAGTTTTTTTTACAAAAGACTTTTATCAGTCTTTTAAAGGTTTTCCTTAAAAGTAATTGAATTAAACATAGAATTATAAATAAATATATAATATATAAATCAGTTTTAAAATATAGTGACTTATTTTAAGGGAAAACTTACCCTTTGGTCTGATTGTGTGATCACTGATTGACTGAATTTGTTTATCATTTTTCAAACTATTATTACTTTTATTAGATTTAATCGATATTTTCCTTCCGATTGCAATACTATTTAAATCATTTTCATTATTTAAGTCGTTTTCAATCAAAACTTTATCTTCACTTTTAATAGTTTTTTCAGCCATTGATTCAATCATTTAATTTAATTATAATTTAATAAATTTAAGAAAAATTTATATAAACTTTATTTCAATAAAAATTATAATCATTTTACAAATCATCCGTAGTTTAGATTCACTTCAAAAACGATTATAAAAATATATTAAATCAAAAATAATTAAAATTAATTTGATTTAAACTAAACGTCAAAATATGAAAATATTTTACAAATGAGACATACATTACGATTGATTCAATGCTTGCCTTTTGTACCCAAATATTGACTCAAATATTGTTTTAATAAATATTTTGCGATAAGTTTTTAGACGTCATTTGTTGTATAAACATTTATTCATTGAAGAGGTGTTTAATTTTAGTATAAATTTATTTGATATGATTTGAAATCCTATAATCAGTTTTTACTTATTTTTGATTTAATTCTTAAATTCATAGAAAAGCAAACATTTGTTTAGTATTTATTCATTTTTAAGATAACAATAAAAACAAACACCGATTATATTCTAATTATTGTTTGTGAAGATTATCTCAAATTAAATATTCTATTATACGAATATATAATACATTTATAGAAGATTTTAATCTATAAAATTTTCACAAAATATTAAAGAATATTAAAGAATATTAAAGAATATAAGAAAGTTATGATTGTCTTTACATTCCTTTCATTATATTTATAGTCCAAAAGTAGAATTGGATTCCAATCAAAATTGTATTTTATTTTAAAATTCTTAGCAATTAATCACAATTAAATCAATTATTTATTAATTATGAAACATGTATTGAACAATAAACAATGAACATGCATAAAATTGCAACTAATTGTAATTTCATTTAATTTCTGATTACTAAGTATTAAGAAAATAATATAACTATTGATCTATTGATTCTACATTCTCACAGTTTATATACAAAATTATTTAATATATAATTTAATTTAATAATTAGTATCCATTCATTAAATTTAAATATAAGGGAAAAGAGTTGTCGAAAATATCCTAACATTAAAAGTATTGAAATATTTATTTTTAGATAATTTTTAAAAATTATTAATCATTTAGTGATTTCAATCAAATCTTATTAAAAATTAATTTTAATTATAATTATGTGATTATAATTAGAGGCAAATTCTCTCAATAGTATAATACCTTTAATAAATTCTCTATGAATAACATAGAGTTCAAGGTATTATACTATAGGAATTTGTCCCTCGATTGTCCCTCGATTGTCCCTCGTCACTAGATTAAAGTGATAATTATGTGATTATTAAGATCTTGGAAATAAGGAAATCATTCTTTCAAATGAGTTTTCATTCAATCAAAAAGTTTGAAATGCTTTCGGTGTCGACCTCTAACTAAACAGGAATTAGAGCTGAAATATTATCCAAAAATTTCGTTTATTATATGTTTTATTAAAAATAATAGAAAACAACGAAAACTAAATGAAGGGACGATTAAAATATGTAAACGTTTTTAATGAAATAAATGTGAATAGAATTGAGTCAATGTTTTGTCATTTTTCGTAACGAAGACACGATTTTTCGATTTATTGCCAAAATTTCAGTGAAATTATCGGTTAATTATGAGCTCTGAATCAAATAAAGTTGAGGTAAAGACCAATGATTTTAACTTTTATTTAATTTGAGGCTCACTTTAAGTCGGATAAGGAGTCGGTTTCGGAGGCGTCTAATGAAGTGATTCCTAAACATCCGCTACAAAATCAGTGGCAGTTGTGGTACTTTAGACCCGGACATAAGAGTAGTGCCTGGGAGGATAATCTCCTCGATGTCACACATTTCGATACCGTAGAAGACTTTTGGGCGTAAGAACTGATTCTTTGATTACTTAAAACAATGATTTAATGGAGAAATGATAGTCTCTATAATCACATCGAATTGGCCTCAAATCTGAACTCTGGAAGCGATTACTCGATCTTTAAGCAGGGAATCCGTCCGATGTGGGAGGACACCAGAAATAAGAGTGGAGGACGATGGCTCTTCACTTTCAATAAGAAAAGTAGTACCGCCCGACAAATAGATGAGTGTTGGCTCGAAGTGGTAACTATTATAACATCTCTTAGTATTCTTTTAGTATTCTATTAGTTTTACATTAATTTACTCTTTATTTATAGTTATTGTGTCTCATCGGAGAGGCTTTTGGTGATGACAGCGATCAGATCTGCGGTGCAGTGATTAATATCCGACCAAAAATGGATAAAATATCGGTTTGGACTAACGATTGTCAGAGCACTAACGCTATCAATAATATCGGGTATTCTTTAAATTTTGTTTACTTTTATTAAAACTATTATTTTAGACGAATAATAAAACAAAGGACTGGATATATGGCAAACATTTCATATGAAGCGCACAGCGATACCATCATTAAGACCGGATCGATGGCCAGACATCTTCACACACTATAACAGATTAGTTTAAAGTTTTGTACGAAATTTAAGTTAATTTTTAATTCACGTATTATTTATAATCTAAAAAACAGTTTAAATGAATTCTCAAAACATGAAAATTTCGTTTAGTGTTTATTCTGTGCTCTCATTCGACTTAAAAATTCCATTAAGTTTTTTCTGATAAATATATCCTTAAAATAGAATTTTGATTATAAATTAATTGACTAAAAATTGAATTAATTTTGAAATATATTTGCATTTATCGTACCTTTTGTTTGAAATACCAAATGATTAACAGTTTTGTTATTAAATGATAACTAAGTGTTTAATATTTCCAATTAATTCAAAAAAATACAGTTTTTATTAAATATATTGTATTTCACAAAAAAAACAAAAAAATAAATTTTATAAATAAATAAAATTCCAATTTAATGATATAACAATTGTCAGATCAGAAGAGACCAAATTTCTTCTTCATTTCTAATTGTTTCCATTTTGGAAAAGTCTGAAACTCTTTATATGAAATACCAAATACTTGTTGGAAGTCATTGTTTGACAAATAGAGCTAAAAATGAAATTAAAAGTTGAAATTTAATTAATAAATGTAAGATTAGATCGCACTCTACCTCTTTTCTCGAGGGTTCGACATCTTCTGGAAGAAGAACTGTGTCTTTAACTGTCAATTTGTCGATCGGATATTTATTGACGGAATCGAAATTAATTGAATTATTATTCGTTGCGTTCAGTTCTTTTAGAGTTATGTTTCCTTCTTTTAAGGCACATCTCATTTGTTCATAATTTTGTTTTTTCTGTTAAAAGAAGTGGTGATTAAACACTTTAATCAATATTTCTTTTAAAATAAATTTACACTTTTATTAAAAATATATAAATTTTATACTTTGATTTGATTTGATTTGAATTCAAAAATTAAAACTTTTGAATGTTTTATCAATTAATCAAAATTAATATAATAAGTGATTAAAACAACATTTTAGTTAATTTAAGTAATTATTGAAAAAAAAAAGTGAAAACTCATTCATTCGAATAACATTTAAATAATTGTTTCAATAAATTTAAGTATAATTTTTGAGATTTAAATAGATTTTAAGAGATTACAAATGAGTTGAGTAGTGCTTACATTCCATAGATTTTTATTCCAAACCCCGAAAAACCCTATGAAATGAATGGGTTCGTGGAATTGTTTCACTATAATAATTGGTGTATCAGAATCTCTACCACTCGGATCGGTTTTAAGGTATTGTTGGGCCGCTTCCAGAGTTAATGTTTGTTCCTCTTTGTTAGACAACTGTCCGATCCATATGAAGAGTGCGTCCCACGCGTCTAATCATTATTTTGTTAGAAAATTAGATATAATTTTATGATTACCTAAAATCATGACATCGTCTTCAATGAGGTCCGACTGATCGAAATTCGGTATCTCTTCAATAGTGAGCCTTCCCTTAGCGTTACTGCATTGGAAAAGTCGGGTGGAGTGCGGGTCGTCTTGGATTTGAAGTCGTTTATCGTTAGAATATTCTTCTTTTCCTCCGATGGCATTCCAAAAGTCATCCTTTTCCTGTCCCTCAGAAACTAAAAGAACTTCTTTACCCTTTTGTTTGGATGCAATAGATTTAGACATTTCTCGTTCGTCGCCGAGACTTCCCTAAAGTCGAAACATTAAGTAAATGTCAATAAAATATGGTTTTACATACCTTTCCGGCCCAAACAAACACTTTGTCTGATGTAAGTAAAACAAAGACATCATTTGAGTTAAGAGAAGAGGCTTTGCATTCGACTTGAATTGCTTTTGTGTTATAAAGTGTTGTTCCCCTGACTTGTAGTAGAGTTGCATTATTTGATTGTTCCTCATTTGAATGATTAGTAAAACCACTGGCAAACCCTCCCATATAAATAGTCATTTCTCCTCCAAAAATAGCCATAAAATGTGGCGGCTCTTTGCCTTCAACGACCCTCACCTGAACGGCCCGTCCGGAGAACATATTATTATCGAAGTCAACAGTTTTCATGGCAGCGGTTCCTCTTTCATCAACTGATGATTGGTTTCCAATCCAATAGTAAATAATGATATTTCCGGCGCCATATTTATAGATGACTAAAAAGCAGTCACCACTAAAGAATTTACCATGATCTTCTTTTCCAACTTCAATCAAATCAAAATTTTTGACGCGAAACACTTGTTTGTCACCCCTTCCGTCGTCAACCATTTGAGTTTCTGCTGCAATCGAGTGATTTTCGTGAAGAACCGACGGATCAAAAGTTTGAGGAATTATTTTTGCAATTTTGCCGACACTATAAACACTTCCAAATCCATTGGATTGACTCAAATCTTTCCACGACTTAAATAAATTTTTGAATTCAATGGGTTCTCCGCCATCGATAACTCGAGTGACTCGCGTATGTTCGGGGTAACTTTTTTTCTTGATAAATCCCTGAGCGTTTCGCATTGATTCAGTCCTTTCTTTGGTCGACGCCTTTTTTCCGACCCAAACCCAAATTCCCGCCAAATTATTGTCGACAATAAATGAGTCCTAAAATATTTTTATTTTTATTATTTAATGATTTTTAATTAAAACATTAAATAAAACAAACCATAGGATTGAGATCTTTCTGTTCCAAAGGACCGGATTTCACTTTTGATACTTTTAGTGTTTGGTCTTCATCTGTACAGCGATAGAGAATCAGTTCTGATCTTTGAGTCATTTCAAGAGTCGAATCGTTTGAAATTTCGGTATGACTTTTGACATTCTTCTGATTAAGCGGTAAATACTTTTCAAACAATTGTTTTTCTTCTGCACTCATGTCTGACTCATTTCCGTCTTCGACAATAACTACTGCATTACATTGTGGTGAGTGCTCTGACTTTAATTGTTGTCCAACTTTTATGGCCTGAATTTTTTCCATATTATTTGCAAAACTACCCGTCCATAAAAAGATGTATTGACACGCGTCCAAAATAAAGACATCGCCATCGTTTAATTGATCCCAATTGATTTGATCAAGCTAATTTACAATAAATTTTCAGAATTATTAAATTTAAATATTATACGACCTCTTTGACCACTGGAGCTCTCTTTCCTTTAATCTGATAAAGACTAGGTTTGAGTGATGCATCAATTTTATTGAGACCACTTTCAACCCCTCCCTTAAGAATTCTGTTGGAAATAAATTTTTAATTAATAAAAGTATTAAAACCATTAAAAAAAAAGACTTTATATGAACTTAAAAAGAAATAATTGTTTTAAAGTAATAAAAGTTGACATTGAATTTGATTGCATTGATTTGCAAGAGTTGAGTGTAATTAGCATTAGTTGCCATTTGTTTCCACTTATGATACATACCTCATACCATTCCTAAAGTATGATATAAACCGTTTGGATTCGTGACCTAATGTTTAAGAATTTCGATATAAGTTTATTGTTAATGAATTTAATTGATTTTTATGACTTAAAGATAATTGAAAAATGACCTTGAGTCTCTCTGTGTTGCACTGGTGTACCGCCGAGATAGTCATCTAATTCAACAGATTTGTAAGCGGCGACACCCGCCTCATCCTGTGATGTCTCTGATCCCAACCAGAAATGAATGTGAATATCAAGACCTCCCTTTACTTCTCTGGGAGTGAGCATTGAGTCCGCCCTTTCTTTTCCGTCGGAAGCCTTTTATTGCATTTAATATAAATATTTAGAAATAGGAAAATGAGCAAGTTACTATTATATACTTGTGTACTTACACAAACAACTATATAAGAGTCGCCACTATAAAATTGTCCATAACACTCTCGACTAATACTCACTACTTTTAATTTCTGAAAATCAAAGACAAATAATTTATTGAAAAATTCTTAACTAATGAAATATTTAAGAATGAAAATAAACTAGATATAATTATATTTTTATGGTGTGATTACTCATCATTAAAGTTGAATAATGACATCATGTCTTAACTATGATTTGCCAAAACATTATAACTATATTAAGAATATGTGTTCAGAATTTAAATAATGTTAACAATATTTTGTCTTTAATTTGTAATTACATTGAATTCAATGTTTAATATTTAGAGAATTTATGTTAAAATATAAAATTAGTCGATAATAAGTTTTTAATAAAAAATTTTAATAAAAACTTTTTATTTTGGAATTATTTTTTTCATTAATTTATGTCTAAATTTAGAATTGATATAAGGATTGAATCTAATTACGATTGAATCGAAGTTATGATTAAATGAAGAAAATATTACTTTAAATATATTTCATAAATAATTGAAATATTTGTATTGTATTAATATTTCATAAATTTAATTAAGTTTTAAGCAAATGGTTTAAGTATTAAAGAATTAAATTAATATTAAAATTAAAAAATAAATGAATATTCGAAGTGAAAACTAACAAAACATTAAATTATATTTGATTGAGAGCTCAATGTTTTCATAATGAAAATAAATAAATAAAATTTTCATTTATTATATCTTAAATTTACAAAAAAAAACTTTAGAAAATGATATTTACCTCAATTCTCCAAATGAAGAAAAAGGTGGAATTTTGTGGTATATTTTTAAAGGCTGGATCTACTGGTGAAGACATGGTTTGACTTTTATTAATTGATAACTTATAAAAAAGTTGAGAGAAATAATAGTTCACTAATATTTGAAGCTTTAATTAGCGAAAAATATAATCAAATCCAATGGCGACTATCGCTTATAATCTAAAATATAACTCAATTCAAGTAAAATATAAACACAATTTGTTTTATGTGGAACACAATCATTAAATTTAAGGGGAGTATCACTTTCTATTCAATAGAATCTATTGTATCCGACAAGTTTTAGTGCAGAGCTTGATATGCAGTGGATAGCCTTGTCTTCGATTGGAGGACACCTCCGGAAGGATATCTCTATAAAAGCAAAGCAACATTTTTAGAGCCGGTTTTCTCTTTTACTTCTTTGTAATTAACTGGAAAGGGATGTATTCCTCAAACGTTTATTTAAATTGAATTTTACCGCTAAATCATTACTCATTTATTTTATCTCAAATATATTCAACAAATAGTTTAGTTTCAATTAAAAGAGATGTCAAACAATTAGTCAAAGATAACGAATAGAATAGATTTCAATAATTAGTTTTTTTTATTAAATTCTATAACTAATCATTAGATTATTCTAATCTATTATTTTGTCAAAGAATTTATTCAAATTAATAGTTATAATACAAAAACGAAAAAAAATCATTTGTTATGAAATTTTATTTATCATATAATCAATTGATAGCAAATTATACTTTTTATGGAAATACTTTACTATCAATGAATTGCTTTAAATATATTTATTCAGATGTCGTTTCGCTTAAAATTGTTGAATACATTAAAACTTTAATTAAACCATAAAATTGAAGAAATATTACATTTATTTGAAAACATTGAAATTATTCAAACATTTTAATAAATTAATTCAGTTTTTTAAGTAATATTTATGAATCATAAGATTTTTCTAATCAATTCTAAGAATTATAATAAGAGTTGACTAAATTTTTTTAAATAAATTCTTTGCGTTTATAAAGATTAACAAATTATAAGATAAGTAATCTGTTACTAATCTGTAACTAATCTGTTACTAATCTGTTATTAATCGGTTAAACTCATTTACTTAAGATTTGATAAAAATAAATGTCTTCACATATTATCTACACTTCACTCAAAGAGTAGAGAATATCTCAAAAATATGGGAAAGCAATGATTCGATACTTTATTAGTCTTTAATTATTCACAAAATAAATAAATATTGAAAGATGTAATCAGACGCAATCATTGCTCAATTTTGTCAAGAGAATATGCCCTTGCAATTTGCATGTCAAATATTCTTTAGTCCTTCAATTAGAGATTTTTTTTAAAAATAGTTATTATTGTTTATTATGTTTACTCACATTTTTCTAATCAATAATTGAAACGAATATCTCATTCATTAAACACGAATTAAAAACTTTTGGCAAAACTAATCAGAACTAAAATTTTCCGATAAAAATCTTTTATTTGATTAGAAACGAGATAATAGAAACATAAAAAGGAGTAAGATCATATTTATATTATTATATATACATCCTAAACAGCTTTAAATATTAAAATAAAAAATTTCTTTTATGAAGAATCAAAAGTGGAAAAACAGGAAATGATAAATATTTTGATAACAGGTTGAGTTAAGTTGTAAAGAGTGCCCGTCAGGAACAGTATCTCTTCCATAATTTTTGGGTCAGTAGTCTATATATATTTACAAAAACAGAAAAATATTTGGTTTTACTTTCATTTTGTTGGTCGGAACACTTATTTCTCTATTCAGAGCATTCAAATGAATTTAGATTTGATTTCAGTTATTTTGATGGCAATAATTTTTGTGATTATTGTCGCGATGTTTTCCATTCGTTTCTATTTACGAATTACGTGCGGAATATGTAAAAGTAAAAGAGATATGACTGGAAAAGTAGTGCTTATAACTGGTGGTAATACCGGAATTGGCAAAGAATTGGTCAGAGATTTGGCCAAAAGAAATGCCAAAATAATTTTGGGCTGTCGTTCACTCGAAAGGGGAAAAGAATCGATGAGTGATATAATTGAAACGACAGGAAATAATAATATTTATATAAAAAAGTGTGACATCAGTTCATTACAATCAGTGCGAATGTTTTGCGAAGAAATTCTTGATTCGGAGGAAAAGTTAGACGTTTTGGTCTGTTTTGCCGGTTCTGGCGCTCCATTCGGTCGTCATTTAACAGAAGATGGAATTGAATTACAGTTTGCGACCAACCATTTGGGACACTTTCTTTTGGTTAATCTTTTATTAGATTTGATTAAATCGACCCCAAAATCACGAATTGTTATAACTTCTTCTTCAGGTCATTTGTTGGGAACCCTTGACTTATCGAATATGATTCGATTCGAGAGATTCATAAATCATCCGTTCCTTACATATTGTGATACAAAGTTAGCGAATGTTATGTTTATGAAAGAATTGAGTGAAAGACTTCATGACTCTGATGTGACAGTGAATGCATTACACCCTGGTACTATTTACACAAATGGCATTCGTTATAACAAGATTTGGTACATTAAAATATTTCTTATATTTCTTTCTTTTTTGTATAACAAGACATTAGAAGAGGGCGCACAGACTCTCATATATTTATCTGTTTCTGAAGAAGTCGAAGGAATTACTGGACATTATTTTACTGATTGTAAAATAGCTAAATATAATCCATTAGTCGATGACATTCACCTCAGAAATGAATTGTGGAAAAAAAGTGTAGAGTTATGCGATTCACAGATCACTAAAACTCTTTTTTAAAATATTTTAATTTATTTAAATTAATTTATTTAAAAAAATCTATAAATTTATTGAATTTTTTGTTGACAAAAGACTACAAAAAATAATTAAATTCATGACTTTATTGTAATTATTTGTTAAATTAATGAAAAAATTTTGAATTATAGACTATTTGTATTATAAGTTATAACAATATACTTAATAGGAGTTAATAGAATCAAAATTAACCATGTTCCTCAAATTTGGAATATTTTGCAGATATAAGTGCAAGCAAATTTATCACTTAATGATTCTATATTTGCCAAATTGTTTTGGGAGATCTCCTAAATTTGTAAATAAAAATTTTAACATTAATAATGATCTGATTATCTATTATTTAGATAAGTTATGACAATAATCTGAAGAATAATTTTATAAAACAAATGTTTTTTGATATAATTCTATTTTATGAGACAATAATTGTTATCAAATTTAATAAATGATTTTTTATAACAATAATAACAATAAAACTAAAATAATTCCTTATTTGGTTTAAAAATTGATTATTAAAATTAGGTTTATATGAGTAAACTTTTAAGGATTTCAATATCGATATGAGTTTTAGTTAAAGTCTATATTTGAAACATTTATTCTATAATTTAATCGATAGTTATTTTTAAAGGAATAGATATCAAAATATTATTTAAAAAAATATATTAAATAAATGTATAGTTTATTCTTATCATTCATTCGTATTGTATTACATGAAATCTATTATTCAAGTATTTTAAGACATTTGTCAACAAACAAATCATTTGTGGGCTATGAATAGCAAAGAACTTATTAATGATATGGTTGAGAAGATTATCTAGCACTTACAAATTGTAAGTTACAATTAAAAACAATACAATATATTCTCAAGTTTTTAATCACTGATAATAAGTATAGTATATAAAAAAGTTATGTCAAATAAATACCGAAAAATAGTTCCGTTGAAAATGAAGATTAAGTCAAATTGTATTTCCAAAAGAAGCTAGTACATTCTAGATAGATATATACATCAATCATAAACTCAACGTTATTATATTGATTAATGTTTTCATTTCCTAGAATTTGTTGATTTGCTTGAAATAAATGTTCAAAAATCAAGAGAAAATCCATGGATTCAAAGCTCTTTCAATTGAAACATAAATGAATGAATTTTGGAGACATTAAACAACTAAATCAGAACAAAATTCAAAGAAATATTTTTTAATATTTCATTGAAAGCCATAGAAAAGGATTGAGTTCTATATTTCTTGACCGAACTCTTAGTTAAACTTTTAGTCTAATTACAGTTTAAAGGGTCAGACATTAGATTATACTTTACTTTTTTTTGATTATTAGTTCATCTCTCAATTCAATTCAATTCAATTCAATTCTTAAATCTTTAAAATAATATTTTTAGAAATAAATTAAATTAAACTAAAATCTATTGAATAAAACAAATAAATAAATTTATATTATATTATATTAGAGTTTAAGTTAATTAAAATAAATATTATTTAGAATAATAGACCAAATTTTAAAAAAATAAAATATGATAACTTGTATTTGACCAAGTTATACATATTTTATTTTAGAAAATAAGTGCTTTTATAAGTTTTTAAAATTTTTAAAAGAAGAGTATATCGAATGAGATCTGACCTCAAAATTAGTGAATAAGGAAATTCACTTTCAAACCAAAATTGTTTAGAAACCAGTCATTCGACTTAAACCAGATTTTCAACTTTCACTTCATTTTTTATAAACTTGAAAATCGGGTCAATTGTTAGCTCCTTATGATTCATCAAATATTCTATTAGTTTCATAAATAAAGAGGAACTAGTCAATTTACTGTTATTCAATAATAAAGTAAGATTTTCTTGAAAAGAATCTTTTCTTAATAACTAGTTGTTAATTGATTATTAGAGTTAATGTACAGCAAAGTAATTATCATTCAATCAAATGACTCTTTTCTTACAGTCATTCCATTTATTAATTAGAAATATTTCTAAAAATAACTTAAGATATCATAAATTTTTTTTATGAAAACAAACTCGAATTTAATTAAATACCACTAAATATAAGGGCTTTTAAAACATAAGCAAAAAATATGTGCTTTGATTTTCATTTACCAAAAGTATCACAAATTTTGTTAATAAACGGAATGGGAGTCAGTCATCGTATCTCACATTTGCTAAATATTTATGCGTTTAAATAATAAAAATGAAGTAACTATTAATTAAAGACTAAATTAATTGATAAAAATCTATTTGGATTATAAAGAGTTTATTTTTAATACAAATTTGAACCCAATTTGATTGAGTGGCGACTAATTGAAACATTGAAAACAATACCACAATATCTGTATTACAATTCATTCCATAAATAGACTAAAAATTTATTAATATTTTTGAATTGAAGTAAAGCGAGTGTCTCACCCCTGGAGTTTACGCTTCACCGCTTCACTGCTTCACCGCTTCACATACGCATTACATGCA
>JAQFZM010001594.1:0-17416 GCA_034695785.1 Galumna obvia | reverse complement strand
TTTTTTGGTCTAGGGGGGTTTTTGCCAAAATACCCCCCCCCCCCCTAGAGCTCGGCTCTTTAGCCATCCCTGCTATAAGTAATTAACAGCATTTAATGGCTTATTATTATTATTATTTTTTGGGACATATTTTATGTATTTTTTCATCATTGAGTTTAAATTGTTTATTAATAAAGCAAATAATACAAGAGTTTAAACACAGGACTCATACAATTTTCATTACAATTCAATTAATATTTGTTCACTATTTGTAAAATGTAAACAAGTTGTAAGAAAATATGTATTTTATGTTAAATATTTAGAGAAAATTTCAAATTAATTGTAAAGAATAGATTCTATAATATAAATTCAAACTTACTAGGTCAAACTTTTAAAGCTTTGGGCAATATTATCAATATTTCAAATTATTCATGAAATTAATTAAAACGAGTAAATAAGATAAACAAAAATAATAATTTTAAGTCAATATTTTGGTTTTCAAACTAGAATTCACATATTTAATATTGGCTAGATTATATCTAAATCTATTATGATTAGGGATAGGACTATTTAAAATGCGAGCTTAAAAATATGATCAAGCAATGATTTCAATTATAAATAATATTGAAAATTAAAGTTCCATTTGAATAAAAACTATATTTAATGAAAGAATGTTTTGTTTAATTTTTTAGACAGTAATCGGTCACTACTTTTTAAATATAATAGAGTTTTGAACATGAAACAACGTTTTGCAAGGGTGAATCATTGGATATAAAAAAATTATTATAGGGTTTATTTTTTTAATGAACTAGGTAATGATATTTAAGAAAAGTAGAAAAAGGGCCACAAATTCCTTTTGCTAATTATGATTCAAGAAATAATAAATTCTTGCATTTTTGAATCACAGATATCGCAAAAACTTTATATAAAATATTCAAATAACGAATTTTATTTAATATTATTTTCATATTAATAATAATATTATTATTATGAAAACTAGCAATTAATTTGCCTTGGTTACATTATCAAATAAGAGGTTTAGAAAATTAATCTAGATTCTTGAACATTCTGAATAAAGTGAGAACATGTCATTATTTTGGTATTTCGAATGCAATGGTTAGTAGATATGTCTCAGATTCTGAGTTGTGATGTAGTTTTTACAAGTGATGGGACAGCATTTGTGACAACTGTGCGCTGAATATCTATATTTCATACGGGATTCTAATATTAGAAAATTTTTGTGAATATCATTTGATAATAATTTTGTCGCTCAGTTTACAGATTAATTCAATGCCGACTCTTGTAATGAGTGCTTTGGTGTTCAAATTCTTTTAGTATAACAGAGTTATAATATAGTCTCTTCTCAAATCTTAATTGAAACACTTTGACTCTAATTTTGATATTAAAAAAGATTTTTATTTTTAAATTTATTTTTTAATACATTTTTTCGGTCGTCTGTCAGTCAAAGAATTTTGGAAATTAAAGTGAAAACAAAATATATTTTAAGAATTAATTGAAAATATTGTCATTCATTTAATTAAAATATAATTAAAATTTTAATCGAAAGGACTTTTACTGAAAAAGAATTCAAAATGAACAAGGAACAATCGCAACGCTTAGAAAGACTCTATTCTGAGTCTGAAATGAGGTAAAGTATATAGAATCTTGTTAATATTAGTTAATATATGAAACCTATTTATTAAACTAAGATTATTAATATATTTGAAAAAGGGACATGGATATTTTTGGAATAGGAAATCCAATTTTGGATGTGGTGGCTAATGTGGACGAATCGTTTATTGAAAGGTGAGTTAATTATCTTATAAGAAAATGTTAGAAAATAAATTGCTTGCATTTAATAAGTCAACCCTTAATATACTAATAAAATGCATTTCATTAATCAATTGCAGCGTAAAATTATGTGAATAATTGATTAGTTGTTGAGATTTTACGCTCTAATGACAGCCTCTCCTTTCCGTTATGTCTTTGTTTAGAATGAATTGTTTGTCAAAACTATTTACACTTTTATTATATATAATTACTGTTCGGATAATTAATGTTTTGAATGTTTTACAAATTTAATGAAACATTTAAAAAGAAAAAAAGTTTAAACAATTGTTTAATGAATTGAATTTTTAAATATAATGTTTTAATTTAATTAATTTGTCGAATATTTAATTAAAAAATAATAATTTACTATATTATCAAAAATTAAAAGATAGTTTTAGATATATTTTGTATACTTTGTTGACTTTATTAAGATTGTTATCAGCATAAAAATTAATCTTGATAGGATTTGCTTGTATTAAAATGTTACAAGATAATTTTAATCTAAAGGAATTTTTATGGTAAATAGGATTTAAGGATTACTTTATTTATAATTTAGAGAAATATTCCAATAATTGTCAGTTAATTCACTGAATCCTATATTTCAGTAATAATTTGCCAAAAAACAACTCAATTCTGGCAGACATTCAACACGAAGGCCTTTACGATGACATAATAAACAAGTATGACATCGATTATTTACCAGGGTGCTCTGTGCAGAACGCCCTGCGTTACTGTGAATGGGTTGTCGGCAAAAATAATTCAGTGGCCACATATATCGGGGCTGTTGGCGATGACTACTTGGGCAATGTCCTTGCAACTAAAGTTAAAGGCGATGGACTTAACGTTAAATATTTAAAAGTGGAAGGAATGACAACAGGAGTCTGTGCTATACTCTTCTATAATAACGGCAAGAATAAGACCATTATTACTAATCTTGGTAAGTTTTTATCAGCTAAACCTTTATTTTTGAATTCTTTAGCTTTTAATTAGGTTCGGATTTAATTATACTTCAAATAATAAAAAATAAACTTGTTAAATTAATAAGTAATGAAAGTTCTTTATTTTAGTTTAAAAATCTCTTAAAAGAAAAATTTAATAAATATTTTAGATTTTTAGCCAAAAACACGTTAGAAATATAAGTATAAATTAAATTAAATCTAAAGTATTTTGGGATAAGAGCTGCCAAAAGACTCATTCATTTTGAAAGATATAAAAATATTTGATATAATATATAAAAATTATAAATTTATCACTTTTTCAAAGCAAATAATTAAATAATTTTTATAAAGAATTTCTCTAAATTAAAAAAATGTTTAATTTATTATTTATTAAAAGTTTTGTAATCAATAATATTGTTAATATATTATTAATCTTGCAGTTTAAAGTATAAAGATTTTATGTTTTAAATTATTTGACTTAATAGGAGCTAGCAGAAAGATGAATAAGAATTTCCTCTGCACTAATTTTTGGTTCTGCGAAAGAGCCAGAGTCATTTTAGTGAGTGGGCATACAATTCCAGGTAAAAACAAAATGTTTCTATTTATAAAATGAATTAAAGTTTCAATTGGAAGCATATAATAAATAAACCATTAATTTGTGTCAACTCATTTTAGATTGAATTGTAAAGAAGTGACAAATAAGAAAAAGACTTCAATTTATATTTTAGTTAAGAAAAATCAAAAAATTTAACTTTTATTGACTTAAGTATTGTTTCAATTATATAATCGTATTCTTCTATAATTGGATTCCTTCTATTAGACCTTTATTTGGGTTTTGTATAACACCCGATAAGTCACAAAATAAGACAAAACAAGAATTATGACTTTAATCAGGAATTCCAGGGGTTATTCCAAAATATCAAAACTAAAAATTTTGAAAATATTTCCCTCTGAGGATACCCTTTGAGATAAAGGGAGAAAATAGAGAACAAAAATAGCGAAAAATTGGTGAAAACGGAAAAAATTAGGAGAAAAATAAACAAAAAAAAACTCTAACGTTGAAGAAAATTATCAGAAAGTTTTTAATATTCCTCAGAATTTGAATCGTGTTTGGAATAACTATTTGTTAGTAGAATACACTTAGACCTTGATTAATATCTTTATTAGGAGTGTATTTATCACTCGGTTTTAGGTAATTTATTCTACTTTTTTTATATTGACTTTTAGAACTTAAAATTATAGTTCAATGAAAAGGTAAACCATTAAAAGAATTAGTTTTACATAACAAACATAATTAGTATAATTCTCAATGAATTCTCCAGTTATCTATCAATTTTTTAATGTAAATTATTCTTTCATTTTAGCTCTAAATTGAAGTCAATTTTTTGAATAAAATATGAATTACTTTTGTTATAATTCTATTATAGAGAAACTATACTTTTATTTAAATTTGAAAAATAAACAACACTTTTAGTTAATTTGTATATCAATGAAAGTTAGAATTAGGAAAAAAATAAGGCAGAGAGTGAGTGCGAGAGAGAGAGAGAGAGAGAGAGAGAGAGAGAGAGAGAGAGAGGGATAGGGAGGGAGAGAGAGATTTAATTAATTTATTAATATGTTAGAATTCCTTTTCGAATGATAACCTTGGAAATTAATTAATGGTTCATTTATTGAAGAGAGGAAACAAAGTTATTAAATTCATAAAAATAGTTATATCTAAATATAAACTGATGTTAAAAGAGTTGTCAATCAATAAATATGTTTATTATGTAAATTCTTAGACATTCTTAAGAATAGTATTAAATTTCACGGATTACTTATTTTATTTTCTTATTTTTCACTCAAAGTCAGGACATATTAAAAGTGACAGAAAGAAAAATTTGCAGTCATTTAATAACTTCAAAAAAATTTGTTGACTTTTCACTCTTGTAATTAAATATTCAAATAATAAACAAAAATATTTAAGTTAACGGCAATACTCTAACGTTTTTAAAAAAATTTAAAAAAATTATAACTTTTCATAACTTTTTATAACTTTTAACTTATATTTTGACAAGATTTTAACTTGATTATTTTGATTAGTGTCATCCGATAGTGTCTTATTATTGGCTAAACACTCGCATGAATGGGGAAAAGATTTCTTTTTCAATCTAGGTAATTCTCTAATTAAATTATTTGAGAATATATGAAAATGTATAACAAACAGGGGCTGCATATGTGGTACAAAAGTGCACAAACCATTTGCTCGAATTGTTTCCTTACATCGACTTTTTCTTTTGCAACGCAGACGAAGCCATAGCTTTCGCGACAATGAAAGGATATCATGTGAGAGAAAATTGATCATGCTTCAATTAATTGTGATATCTTATAATAATTCAATTATTGATTTCTTGAAATGTTAGCGAAGAAGAGCTTCAAATATATTTCTCTTTCTTTTCTTCCGACAAATAACACATAATTTTAATGAATGTCACGAAAAATCTTAGGCTAAATTAACAAGAACATAATTCTTAAGCTTTATTTAATAAGACTTAAGTAAATTAATTATTTAAAAAAATAATGTTTGAACTAATTTTTACTTTTAATTAACTAAATTTAAATAAAACTTATAATGAAATGAATATACCTAGACAAAAGAATTGAAGCAAGTGGCCCGGATGTTAGCTGATGAGCCCCGAAAGGAGTATGGCAATTCAAGAATATCAAATCACTATAAGTCGATTAGAATTGTTATAATAACACAAAGGGATAAACCAGTTTTAATGGCAAAAACAATGACATCTGAAGTCAAAGAATATCAATTACTTCCAATTGCAAAGGAAGAGATAAGAGATACCTGTGCTGCTGGTGATGCCTTAATTGGAGGCTTTCTGGCCATGTATATCGACGGAAGAGATCTTGACTTTTGCATTAAGTGCGGCATCTATTGTGCGTCGCAGAGCTTAAAACAAATCGGATCCACTCTTCCCAAAGATATGACTTTTAATACATAACTCAAAACAAATTTTTTTGAATAATTCATTGAATGGCATTTTTACGAATCCCATCAAAACTATAAAGATCAAACATAAGGTTAAATAGTAATAACCAAGGTTTCTTGAAAATTACAATAGTTTAAATAAAGGTTAAATATTTAAAGTTTATTCCTTTCCTTGCTCACTACCAAACATTCCCTATGTAGAATAATAAAGCTTTAAACACCAATTTTTGACCACCAATTACTCGGTAAATAGTTATCAGACGCCGATAAAATAATAATAGTTAAAATCAACTTGATACAATCTTTAAATTAATATTGAAATTTTTTATAAATTTGATTCTACATAGGGGTGTTTGGTAGTCAAGTTTGATGTGCTAATAAATCAAAACTTAAAATTGAGTTAAAAACAAATGAAATTATTCTGTTCTCATCAAAGAGTGTTATAATTATGGATTGATTTTCACTTATATTTATTGCTTCAAACAATTTGTTAGACAATTTTGTGCATATATTCAATTCAAATCTATAATTGTGCAGGGTAAATCAATTTCTCTTTATCTTGATTGTATTTTAATCATATTAAATTTGAAATAAAAGAAAAGATAATTTAATTGAATTTACATTGTAGCTAGGATAATTCCATTGAAACAATGAAGTTTATTCTTAATAAGAATTTAAAAACTATTTGCTTAGAAATAGTGATTTCATAGGAAAATGAAATAAACAAACGTTAATATAATTTATATGTAAACTATATGTAAATGAAGTATAAATCCTGTACTGAACGCATGATTTCATTGTAAATTGATTATGGCTTTTGTCTTAATATAGAGTTAAAATTGACAGTTTCTATGTCAAGGACAATAAACCCTCAAAATTGAGGATTTCATTGATTAGTACTAATCTCATAGCAATTCTGTCACGTAATCTACTAATTAGAAAACGGGAAAGGCTGTTATGCTAATTAACAGACAATACTTGCAAACACTTTTCACTATTAACTAAAGGATTTTCAAATGAATGCATTCGACAAATAAGACTAAAAATTGAATTTTTCAATAACTTTCTAATTATTAATTATTTCTAAACTTAGTCTTTGCTTTCGATAATTCTTTGCTTAATATTCAGTCAAACCTTTCAATAAAAAAATACTTTTTTTTCTTATTTTAATAGAAATCCTTCTAAAAGCCTATTATCTAATTCTGACTTAACTATTGTTGTGTAAGACGTTTATAATTAACGTAATAGAATTCAAACCAATTTTTTCATTAACTCTGGTGTTGGTATGAAAAGCATTCATTGCTAGACTCTATTGAAATTTGGGCCAAAATCTGCGCTCAAATTCAATTCAATTTCAATTCAATTTCATTGAATTCATTACTTAAAGAATTTGAGTCAAGAGTTATAAGTTTTTACTTAAATTCTTTTCAATTGAATTCTTATTTGATTAACCTTGGTTTATGTGCTTGTTCAATTATTTTAACTTCTTGAACACTTAATTGATTAGTGACACTTAATTAGAGGAGTAAAGCTTATAAAATGAATTCAACAATTTTAACCGTGCAATATATGAGTTACTCGATTATATCATTAGTACTTCAAAGAGATTTATTGCACAAATCAATTGCTCAGAGAAGTGAATGGATGGACAGTTATCACTACATTGTCATCGGTTCGGGTTCTGCCGGTGCTATTGTGGCCAAGAGATTGGCTGAGGATCCGCGGGTCAGAGTCTTATTACTAGAGGCGGGCGGACCTCAAAGTATACGTACGGATATGCCTACACTTTATCCTACATTTTTGGGCTCAGAATATGATTGGAATTATTTATCGGAACCTCAAAAGTATATGGGATTGGCTTACATTGACAAAAGACAAACTGAACCAAGAGGTAAAACATTAATTTAAAAGAGCAAATTTTACTTGCTTATTCTAATTATTGTTAAGGAAAAGGAATCGGCGGGACCTCAACAATCAATTATATGGTTTATAACAGAGGCAATCGTCGCGATTACGATAAATGGGCCAAAGAGTACGGCGCCCGCGGATGGAATTATGATCAGGTTTTGCCATTTTTCAAAAAGAGTGAAAACAATAGTGACTACCAATTGGTTGAAGAAAATTCTGGATATCACGGAACTAATGGTCCAATTGGTGTCTCCTCTAAGAAAGAATTGCCTTTAATTCTAAAGTCATATGAAAGGGCTCTAAACGGTTTGGGTTTAGACACAATAGATATCAACGGTAAACGACAATTGGGCACAGGATTAATACAATTTACAATCAAAGATGACGTCCGTTCGGGAACAGGCAATGAATATCTATTACCAAATATACATAAAAGCAATTTACATATTCTGTGCCATTCAATGGCCACTAAAATACTATTTAAAGGGAAGACAGCAATTGGAGTAGAATTTAGTCGATTTGGAATCAAAAATAAAGTGTTCGCCGAAATTGAAGTCATTGTTTCAGCCGGTAAACATTAACCTTAAAATTAACTTGGTCATATTGAATTTTTATAATATTAGGAGCAATTGGATCACCAAAACTACTTATGTTGTCGGGAATTGGGCCAAAAGCTCACCTCAAGTCTTTGAATATTCCGGTGACCATTGATTTGCCGGTTGGGGAACACCTCAAAGATCATGTGGTCGTTCCCTTTTATTTTCTTATGAAAAACGACACATCCATAGGAATAACACCAGAGTTAACACCCGAACAATTTTATGATTACTATAACTTTAAAGGCGGTCCATTAGTACAGTTCCCAAAGACATTGACTTACTATAGTACAGAACAAAATGACATTGATGAATACCCAGACACTTGCATATACGCATGGGTTGAGAGTTATGTTTCTGACGTCTCAAAAATTGTATTACGTTTTGAGAAACCGATGAGAAAACAATGGGAAGACTATTACCGACTGTTTCTTAATCGCAAGTATTTCTATGCGGCCGTATCTGTGGTTCGCATCAAATCCGAAGGTTATATCAGACTTAAGTCGACGGATCCCTTTGAGAACCCAATAATTGATCCGAAATACCTTAACGTTAAGCAAGACTTCGACGCTTTTGTAGATATAATTAAATTCTTTTATTATATCATTGAAATGACTCCTTTCGGAAAGAATGTGCAAATACCGCCACCAGTGCCCGCCTGTAACTACTGTAAAGACAGACCTCTTCATGAGTGCGATTCGTATGCAAAATGTTTGATACGTCAAATTGGTTTACGTGACTTTCACTTAGCGGGCAGTTGTCGTATGGGTTCGGCCAACAGAGCCGACACTGTTGTCGATGAAAAGCTTAGAGTTAAAGGCATTAAAAAGTTAAGAGTTGTTGATTCCAGTGTTATGCCTGATATGGTTAACGCCAACACTAACGCAGCCTCTCTTATGATCGGTGAAAAGGGGGCCCATATTATCAAAGAAGATAACAAAAAGATTTTTGACGCAAATGACTTCGACCATTATGACCACCTTGAGCACATTGACCCTGAACATCTTGAATAATATCAATTTTAGATAAAATGTATTAAAATACTAAAAATAGATAAATTATTTCAAAATTTAGTACTTAATTTAATTCTTATGTAATCAATGAGTTCAACATTGATTTGTTTAAGAGCTATCAATTTAATCAATAGTTGCCATACCTGAGTCAAAGCACAGAATAATTTCAAGTGCTATTAATCAGTAATTTTCAAAATATAGTCAATTATTGAAAATACAATGTATTTGGAATTTGACAAATCATTTGAAATCATAACTCTATTATGAACTTTAGGTTCATTTGACACTATTTTCAGTTTCAATGTTTATGTTTTAGTGGTATTTTTAAAATTCAAAATAAACACCTAGGTTATATAAAACATAAAATACAAATAAATTCAAAAGCATAGGTTTGATGGCAAATATGGTCAAAACTATTACTTTAAATAACATTTAACTTTGAGGTGTATTTAATACCTTTAAGTGAATACATTTCTTGGATTTAACCACAAATGTTAGCTTTAATTTTATAATAAAAATGTAGTTTTAATTTTCCCTTAAACTTAAATTTTGCTTTCATTTCACTTTATTTCAAAGTTTTCTCATTAATGATGCTATTGTATGAAATGGTTATAATTTGATCTTGCTCAATTCGGATATGCTTTATATTTGTAAACTATATTTTTATTAATTTAATAAAAATTAATTTACAGTTTGAAAAAAATATCTAGAAAAGTTAATAATTAATTAAATTATTAATTTAAATATTGAGTTCAATTTATTATTATTTACAATAAATCCTTTAATTAAATACTAGACTTTAATCTTATTAATTATCGGACAGTTTCTCATTGTTTTTGTTTTTCTGTACATCAGATGAGTCTTCGATGAGAATAATTTGATGATTATATGAGTTATCATTTTTGTTGTCTTTGGTTCCAATACTGTCATAAAAAGTATTAAAACTGTCGGACAGATGTGTTTTGTGCTCTTCATTATCATAGAAGTCATCCGATATCTGACAACAATTAAAGAGTTTATAAAACTTTTCAGGACTTTCTTTACGCCATTTATCCAACGCTAACAATAGGACACAGAATGTGATGAGAGACGCACCGATTATAGACAACCATTCAATGGTCTGACCTAATATGACGGCCTCCCAAACAAAAGTCATAACAATAGTGAAAGTACGGGTCACAGAGACGGGTCCCGCGTCTTCGTATTGCACTGCCTTTGAGACCATATATTGGTCACCGACACCACAAAAGCCAACACCAAATAGTATACCCCATGTATACCATCCTTGAGGCCAAACCAATTCATTCAATGCTAAGAGTATTATAATACCGACGACTATAACTAGAGCTGAATACCAGGTCACTATTACAGCAACCGGTGTTGCCTTCAATTTACGTAAACCAATCATACTTAAAGCCCCGGACACAGACGAGATCATAGCTAGTATTGTACCCAACATTCTGTTGTCATAAATCTCCTCAGAATCTGTTCCAAATATGAACTCTGGCTGAGCGATAATAACCATTCCGGCCAATGTTATAATACCGACTATGAATTGAAGGATTGTTAGCGACTCATTCAGCATAAAATATGCAAAAATGGCCACAAAAACTGGTGAAGAAAATTGAATGGTTGACGCGTCCGCTAAAGGCATCAAACGATAGGCCACAAAAACTGTAGTCAAAGTGATTGTTCCTGATATACATCTTAGGACAAGATATTTATTGTGACCCTCTGCCGGTGCCATCGGGTATCTCCTGATTAATGTAACGCCTCCAAAATATGCAAATTGGAAAAGTGACCTGTTCAGTTATATGATTAAATTAGTTTAGACATTTTAATTAAAGTTATAGAATTAATCAAGGTTATTTCAATATTATAAATTAATTGAATTATATTAATGAAAAAATGTTAAGATATTTGTATTGAGTGGTAAATGTAGTGATAAATATATTGATTGAGAATTCACTTGAAATTGTAATCTATTTGTTGTTGACTTAAATAGACTTCATTCTAATGAAAGACTTTCCGATCTTTTATTTACAGAACAAAAGTCTATTCAATAATTGAATATAAACTCCGATAAAACTCTTATTAATCAAAATTGAATATCGGTTTCGGTCATAACCAGATGGTGTGCGTCACCATTCGTAGAGAACAGACGTTTTTAATTCTTGTATTTAATCATAACTTGAAATAATAGATAATAAATGATAAGAAGCAAAAACTGGAGGCACTGCTTATAATCGATTTGATAAATTTGATTATCTTGGTTAAATTTTATCAAAAAATAACTATTTATAACAATTCTTCTATTGATTGGCTGATCTCTTGTCTATAGCTAATATATCATGATTATATCACGTGTTACCGATGCTCAAAACATGTAAATATAACATACACGACACAAATATTTTAAAACCAGATTATGTTCTTCTCCTTAACTATCATTTTCTAATTATTATCACTTTTTCTAAATATTATTTCAATTAATTTCTTCTAAAATAAATAAAAATATATTTAAGAAAATATAAGAATCCTGATCATTGTTTGACCAAGATTTATTCAATTAATATTAGTATAAGAATTTTATATTTAGATTATTAATCCGAATAACCTTGGATATGTTGACAAAGATCTCTGAGTTACATAATAATCTTGTTAATAAACAAATATATATATACCTGACTACAAGTACTTCAATTGAGTGTAGTCCTGGTAACAGATTAACGAGTGCCGAACCCATGGAATAGCAGAAGACAGAACCCATGGCCAAAATGATACCAAGAGCAGGAATTTTCTTCTTGACGCCATCGATTGTCTTTGAGTGTTGTTTTGTTGAACTCTCATCAGTACTCACGTCAGCCGATGAGACATCGCTTTCAGAAGGAATTTGAATATAATTCGACTTCGGATTGAATTTTGAGGCCAACGGTGAGAATAGTCGCGACCCTTTCGACTCTTCATTCGTTAAATGATTCGTCATTTTATAAATAATTATTATTTTTAACAAAACTTTTGAAAAATTTCACTTTTATTAAAAGGGATTAATTCAATGAAAAGAAATTGATCTTCAATTCTCTTTAAATAAGTGGTCAATAAAATGATTATTTCAGGGCTTCAGAGAACTCATCTTTCAATAGTTCAATAGATATGAGAAAACAGTTCCATTTTCAGGGATTAATAAAAATGTGATTATTTGGGATCTCTATTAAATAGTTGTCTGTTTGGGCACTGATAACACTTTAAGGGCTGAAAATTCTTATCAGTGGTTACATTAGTTAAGGGATGTGTGTAAAGGGTCTGTCCTATGATTCACGCCCTTTGATGCAAACAATTGGGAATTATTAACGTCTTTTAACTTACGATAAGAAAGTTCTTCACTGATTTCAACCAACAATTAAATAGTGGTTCAGACAAATACTCAAAAATCAGTTCAAATATTTTCTTGTTATCAATTTTCATATATCCTTATATCAAAATTTAATCAAATAAAAGTGCATAGATCAATTACAAACTATCTTGGTAATAAGTATTTTATTTTTTATATGAAAATAAATGAAATTATCAAATTCAGTGTCACACAAATTATTGATATAAATAACTATTTTATGGAAATATTAATAAATAATAGTTTATATAAAATTCAATTATATGTGAAGTGTTTGTTGAGTTGAGGTAATGGTTAGGTTTGGGGCAATTGATTCGGTTGATGTTCGTAATGAATCAGGAACTAACTTGAGATTATCCTTTTTAATACACCAAAAACAACATATTTTTATGAAAAAAGCCCTAAACTTCTCGGGATTCTCTTTATAACATTTATTTAAAGCTATTATTATAACACAGATTGAGATAAGACACGCCCCCAATATAGAAGTCCACTCCACTGGTTCTGCGAAAATGGCCACTTCCCAGATAAATGAAAGAACAATATTGAAACTTCTGGTCACCGAAATAGGTCCGGCGCTCTCATATTTAAAAGCAGTCGTTTGGAAATACTGGTTAAGAACACCAGCCATACCTATAGCCAATAGCATAAGCCATGTATTAACTCCAGAAGGCATAACCCATTTGTCTAGAAATGGTAAGACAGCACTTCCAATGACAACAACTGCCAGTGAGTACCACATGACTACTACTGGCACTGGTGTTGATTTTAGTTTTCTCAGATTAATGAGACTAAAGGCTGAGCTGACGGCCGCCACAATCGACAGAATAATTCCTAAAAGAAATTAAATTTCAAACAAATGTCACTCCATTTCTATTCCACATATTATATAACACTTACCGATTATTCTGTGCTCATATATTTTATCAACGGCTGACTCAACCTTTCCAAATAGGAACTCGGGTTTAGAAATAACAAACACTCCAATGACTGTAATGGTTCCGGTGACTCCTTGTACTATAGTTATGGGTTCTTTCAACAATATATATGCAAATATTGTCACAAAAACCGGTGACGACAAGTAAATCGATGATGAGTCTGATAATGGCATCATTCTATATGCCATATACAATGTAATCAAGGATATTGATCCTGATATACACCGTAAGCCCAGATCTATACGATGTCCAGGAACACCAAAAAATGGGTATCTCTTTTTCACAGTTATTATGAAATATGGAACGAACTGAACAACACATCTATAAATTCAATTTATATTGAGTTAGTTATTTGAGACTACATTGAAAAGTTTGACAAATATTTGTGATGTCTTTTTTTATAATAAATTCTTAGAATTATGGTATCCCTAAAAATGGTTTAATTGAAAAGAAATTACCTGAAAACCAGAACTTCAACTGAATGTAATTCTGTCAATACTTTGACGATAAGTGATGCCAATGAAAACATTGTAATTCCTTTAATGTTATAAAGGATTAGATTAAAAACCATTACTTTTTTTAAAAATAAATAAATGCCTTACCGATGAGCGCACAGAACAGTCCAAATGCAGGAATACGTTCGGGTAATGTTTGTAGGAACGGCTTTTTCTTCACTTTCACCACAAATTGTGTCGGATCAGGCAGTGCTAATACTGTACACTTGGAAGTGGTATGAGTTGAGTCATTTTGAATTTGATTCGGAATAAAAGTCATTTTTGACGAATAACTTTAAAAAATCAAGAATTGATTGAAACAATTTTATCACTTTTTAGGTTAAAGTTGAGAACAAGAATAAAGTTTGAAGAATAGACTCATCTTTTTATATTTAAGATAAACTTGGTTAATCTATTGATGAAGAAAAAATAAGACCATAAAAAGTTTGATTAAAACAATAAAATTCAAATATAAAACTATTTATGACATCATATCATATGCATCAAATGGATAATTAATTTATAGGAAATATACCTTGCTCCTTTGATTAACTTCAATGATAAGAAATTTTATCATTTATTACTATATAATTTTTTGAAATATTATCAATCAATTATTAGTTACTAAATTAAAAGTTGTTTTTCTTGAAAATATTTATGAATTTATTTGAATTTCTATTTGAGGAAAATTTGCGGTCAGTTTTATTGAACTTTTAATATACCCCAATCTGTGTTTATTGACGGGTGCCAGGGAAATTCCCCTTAACTATTTCTCAAAACTGATATCAATTTTCTTATTTTCATTCAATACAATTAAATATATTTAAGATTAGATTTTTAACTAAAGTTTTAGTGATAAGTTTTCATATATAAATTTCACATTTAATATATGCTTTAATTATTAAATTGTGCCTCAAATGCGAAGTTTTATGACACTTTCAAGTATCCTATGACTAAATATTAGTTGAACAGGATATTAAATTTTTTTATTTCAATTGAAGTAATTATCAAATCAATAAAATTTTTGATAAATTTATTTTAATTTCGATCTATCAATAATTTATACTTTAAATAACCATTTATATAAAGAAGATTATTTTGTTTTATTAACTACCTTGATCCTTGCTGTCAATTTTACTTCTTATTAGTAGCTAGATAATTGTTCCAATCTTAATTGCTTAAATATTATAGAGATTATAATCAGGATATTATATTGCGTTAAGAGAAGCAATTTATAGACTAATTATAATCTTTTATCGGAGAAAATAATTTATTAATTTTTAAATAAAAGAAATCTTATCCCAAATCTTGTTATCAAATGATAATAAAATATTTTTTCATTATATAATATATTCTAATGTGAGTTATGCCGAATTTTCAAATAAGACCTAGACACTTTTACAACCAATAAAATGTTAACAATCACTCATTGAAGTCGTGATTTAATAATTGTTTCCTTAAAATTATCGTTTAATAATCCTTAAAACATGAGACTATATTTAAGAGACAATTATTTTAATATAAAACACATTTCCGTCATTTTAACTAAAAAAAAGATCACAATTATAGTTCACTCAATTAAATAATTTAAAAGATTTTTTTGTTATTATTGTTAAGTTATAAAAAGAGACCGGAAAAGAACTTATTATATTTAAAATATTGGTTTAACACAATTAGAATTCAAAATGAAATAAATAGACTTAAAATTAAGTAAAAACAAAACAGAAAATTAATAAAATATTGTTTTATATCATAAAAAGAGAAAATAAATTATTTAAATAATTAAAATAAATTTGTTTTGAAATTAATTAAATGTCAAAACATATTAACAAATAAAAAATATTTTGAAATAATTTAATTTCATTTCATTGAAATACTATCAAAAACAAAAGTAAAGGTTTTGAAATCAATAAATTATTAGTCAATATTATTGTAGATTAGGTTTTGTCAAATTGAAATGTTTTATTTTCAATCAATATTTACATTAAATTAAATGTCAAAACGTATAAACAAATATAAATGTAAATACAATTAAAACTAATTGAAGATCGTATGATCTCAAATGAAAATCGTTTCATGTGTTGAGACCGAAAAATTTAATCGTTTTGCACAAATGAAGATCGTCTCTACTATTCAGAGCGCAAATAGAGATCGTATGACCGCAAATGACTAAATATATTTAGTTGAAAACAACACTCGTTTTAAAATATCTAATAGTTAATAATATAAGTGGTCATCATCTGTAGGCTCTGACCACTTGATTAAAACTTTTCTATTGATTTCTTGTATGATGAGAGTGCAGTCCTGTAACTTCATTCAGACACTCATATAAAAGCTTAATTTTATCACATATTTTAATTACAATTATATACAGTCAAAGACCAATAATTTTAAGTGATTTGGTTTCGAGATTTACTTAAAATTATTGGTTACTTAAAAATATCGGTCAAAAACTTTATTTAAATTTATTTATGGAATTTTACAAAAATATATAAGATTTAGTCAAATTGAGAAAAAATCAGTTATTTTTTGTTGTTTTAATGAAATAATTTTCATTTTAATCACAATTTTAAATATTATATTCAAAAAATCAATAATTGAATTGTAATTTATTTGAAGAAAATGTTTCTAAAAAATAATAACAATATTTTGACTTATTTAAAGATATTTTCAGTGATTATTCAATGAAAATTAGTTATAAAAAAACACTTTCGTTTAACAAAATGTTTAAATTTCTTACATTTATGTTGAATGACTTTCTCTTAAAATTAATCGTCACTAAAATGCACTGAATTCTTAGGAAATGGTTTTGAAAGTTACTTAAAATTAACGGTAACTTAAAATTATTAGTACTTAAAATTAGTGGTCTTTGACTGTATATGAATAATAAGGGGGTCATTTTTTAATAAATTAGATTAACTATTATCAACTGAAAAATCCTGGGATGTTTTACTTTATACTGTTAGAGCTGGAATCTAAACAAGGTTTAATTGATTAATTTAATATATTAAACTAAAAATTGAAAAAATTAGTTATGAAATTAAATACATTCAAAACTAATTGAAGATCGTTTATCCGCAAATGAAAATCGTAAAAGTGTTGAGAAACGAAAATGTAATCGTTTATCCGCAAATAGAGATCGTTTTAACGCAAATGAAAATCGTTTTTAATACTAAAACTGAAATAAAGCATAAAAACAAAATATTGCTTTCATTGAAAACAATACTAGTCTTAAACTGTTGTGATTTTTACAATTATTTACAACTAAACAATTTAATACTAATAACAGTTTAAATGTTGTTTTCAATTAAATAAATGTTTTATTTTTATTTTTCTTTGAGTTTTAGTA
>JAQFZM010001593.1:0-17423 GCA_034695785.1 Galumna obvia | reverse complement strand
CCTGTAAAGTTTATATTACTTAATTGTTTAACTGGAGCATGGGTATTTTTGATCAAGCACATATCAAATTTATCCATTTTTTCGTTTGAATTTTATAATAAAATATTTAATACTTTAATAAAAAATAATTGTTTAATAAATGAGAATTTTTTGATTAAATCGTATAAAAAAATCCTTTTTTATATTATCATTGTCACCATGGTAGTTTATTGCTTTCAATAAAAAAATAATGTTTTTCACATGTTTTTATTTGAGTACTAAAATGTTTCAGATTATTTGTAAAGATTAAAATAATATAGATAAGTTTACTTAAGAATATATTTTATTGATAATAAGTTGTGCTCATGCACATTCTAATTTTCACCAAAAATTCTTTTTACAATTTAATTTTATAATAAATTTTGTTTTTAATAAAGATATTAGTCGTGTATTAGAAACTTTAAATGAAACAATTCTTTACTTAAATATTAATATAAATTACAACTAATTTTACAAATAAGTATTTTTTATCCAAAGTATAAACTGTTTAAACATAAATTTATTCCTTTAATATGAATATTTTTTTGAAAATTTCTTCGAATTAAACTTATATTTAATTAATTATAGAATTAACTAAAACTTTAAAATAATTTTAATTATAATTTGTATTAAATTAAATTTTATATTTAATTAAATTAAGTATAATTCGAATGATTTTTCATTTAATTAAACTTTAAGATATTATTAGCAATCACAAATTAACTTGTTCAATTTTGGAAAGAATTTCAACAAAATGCTAATATTATTCGTACAAGTTTGTTTAAAAATAGTTATTATGATAATGTTTTAGCAGAAAAATTATCACAAACTTTGATTTTAATGTAAATTATTGTTGTAATAAAATATTGGAATTTATAACAAAATTTTTGTTTAATAACTAATTCTTTTTCATTTACCTTTTCTCTTATGAAAACCCCTTCTTATGTATACGTTTTTTTAATAGAGTTTCTACACTTTATACTGTTGCCAGGTGATGTTTCTAGAATCAAGTACAAGTGTTTTAGTTTTCAAGATACAATTTTACAGATAACACTTTTAGTCCTGAACTGGAATCACAAAGTTTGATTATCCAGTACAACGGATCTTTGTCTGACCAAGAGCATAGAACTTTAATTTTATATATTTGTATATAAAATAGTAATAGTATTATGAAATAAAAATAATAATAGTATTATGAAATATTTAAAAGGTATTGCATCTAGTTTATCTTTATATCTAATGAATCACCATGATAAATATACAATAAATTTAGAATATCTTTTCATGCCACTTTTACATAATCTTGCATATCTTATGTTTCAGTTTATTGCTTAACAATAAAAGATTATATTAAATATGTTTTCATACAATTATTTAATACAATCGTTACTTATCTTTCTTTAAGAGTTAAATAAAAACACAAGGGATGGCCAAAAAGGGACTTTTCAGGAATACCCCCTAGGGGAGAAACTACCCCTGGAAAAATATCGCCTAGGATTTAAAAACTTTAATTTATATAGACAAAGCACTAGTTTTTATAGGTTCTCAATCCCTAGGGTGTTTATTGGGAAATACCCCCTTAGGATAAGCCATCACTGGAAAACATAACGATATATAAACCAAAAAAATTTTCAATTATTAGTCAAAAGTTAGTATTCCTTACAATAAATGAAAGTCTAATTATTAATAGTTATTCATTAAAATATAGTTTTTGAGAATAATTTCAAAACAAAACCTTCAAAATGAGTGAATGTATGTAATAATTTTTTAAAAAGTAACATGCTAATCATTTCTAATCAAGGTGATAAATCAAAAACTTTTGAACATGGTTCAAGTACAGATCATGGGTCAAGTTCTGAGCCGAATGAAGTGAGTCAGGTCGAGGATAAGAATGATTTTTCATTGGTTACCGACAACACAGAATTAGAAACCGATGGAAAAATCATTGTCACTGACATTGAAATGATTGGGAGTGAAGGCAGTGAACAGACGGTCGGAGGGGGCGCCGCACCTAAAGCAACGGTTAGACAATCAACTCATAATGAGTTCAGTCTATTCAGCGGTAATTCTAAAATTAAATCTGGGGGTAATATAGAATTTAGCAAGATTAAACAAAAGGGAAGAAGTCAAAAGTAAAATTTACTTGTATATTATTTATTTGTTCTAGATTAGAGTTTATCGTTTAATAAAAATGTTTTAAAACTAAATTCATATTTTATTCATTTTTAAAATAAATTTTCCATGAAATACCTATTTAATCTTGGTATAATCTTGGTAACTATAGTAATTATTTGTAATAATCTTGGAATAAAATTTATTTATTTTATATTTTTTCATTTTATTTAAACATTAGATATAATCTAGTTAAATTCAGTTATTTTACTAGTTTAAAAGTTTTCAGCTATTTTGATTATCCTTGGTAAAATCTCTGGCAACCATCTTTATATTCTTGATATCTGCCTCTTCTATTTTTGAGTTCTTGGCCAAGCACATTTTAATATTAGCGGATCGGCTGCTTTTATTCTCACCAACGGTTCCAATCATTTGAATACCACTTATTGTAATGGAATTTTTGTCATTACCTTGTTCAATTTTCTCAATAGGTGAAGCCATGATTACTGGAACAGACAAGACTCTGAGTGCGAACACAATTCTATATGTTTTTGAACAAATATTAATAAAAAATTAGTGAAACAATTCATAAGAATAATAGTAATAAACTATTAATTATCTCAAAACTCAATAAAAAGGAATTACTTTTATTTAAGTACTTTTAGTATCAGTTTTTAAGCATACAATTGGAAACCATAATATTTTATAAGCAAGGTACAAAGGTTTGGGTAATTATGTGCACAAAACACAAGACTTATTGCTCTATAAATAAATGTTTTTATCAGTACTTCACTACAATTACAGAACATAAGAGATATCATTAAGATATTACTCATGTATTTCTATTTTTCTCGTGGAATAACCAAGTTTGAAATACTGCAAATACTTTGCTAGATATAATTTTTTTATTTAATTTTTAAAAATAGAAATAATATAAAAGAGAGAAAAGCGATTGTAATAAAAGTCAGTTCAATAACAATGAATATTATAGGAGTGGTCTCAATGAAATAACCAAGCACAACTGGTGATATAATGTTCATTAATCCACAGCACACCCACAGTATAGTTGATATTCTGTCCGTAATGTTAATGTAATTACCGAAAAAGCCAAGAAGTCCCGGAAAAAGTGCAGAAGTGGTGACCCCAATACCGACACTTATTAACCACAAAAGGTTTTCCGAATTCATTGCAAACATTAGACTTAAAAACATAGAGAATGCCATCAAAAGGTATGTTCCGATCAGACATTCTGTTCGAAATAGGGATGAGATTAATATATTGAAGACCTGACCCATAGTATAAGCGGCTGACATAACTGACACGAGTTGAGCACTTCTCTGTGCGCTCAGCTCTAAAGGAATGTATTGGAAATAAGTGGAGCCAAAGTTAAGGTATGTTAATAGCTGTCCGTCCACTGCCGACAAACATATGCAGAGCAACACAATTGTCATCGTTTTTTGATGGCTTTCCTTTGAAAGTTCAGAAGTACTGTCCTCTAAGTTCTCATATTTTTGCGATGGCTTTACGTATGGTTTTATTGTATACATAATAACCATTAATATGGGAACTGTTAAAAGACCTAGATTAGCACCTTGATCATTTTAAGAAGTACTCTTACATATCATTAGAATCCCTCCACTTATAGAAAAAGGTATTTCCACTTTTGAGCCAACTTTTTGTGCTGACATAACATGTGATGTGTCGGACATAAGTCTTATTGTGTTGTTTAAGGGAAGAGAGTTTCCAATCGGTTGTAATATTCCGGACAAATAGGGACTGTCTAGTAGTGGCCCTAAGAACGAACCCGAGCCGTACACGAACTCAAATATAAACAACACTTTGAGGGACTGGTTTTGCCATATTTCCAGTAACCATACATTGTAGACTGTAATCCAGGCACCGGCACAGACACCATAAACCAGTGCACAGCCATACAATTGCCATATATTTGTGGCCAAAGGTATGGATAGCGTCGATATTGACATTAATATCAATAACGCTATTATTATGAGCTGTCGGTTAACGTATTTATACAAAAGGCTAACTATTATAGAGTATAATGATCTTGATCATTAGCCAAGGATATGATTTATTATCATTTTTACTCACAAAGTGTTCCAAGAATATTTCCAAACGCTGTTACTGTTGATAAAAGTGATACTAGGTCAATTGTTGAGTCAATCTTGTGAGTTAGATCAACATAAGCCGGGCCCATTATTGAATAGCTGATTGCCTAGGTAATATTCTAGGTATTTAGAATAGTTGTCATTATTTGCAGGTTTACAAAGACTTACAAATGAAAAATGAACCATCAATAATAGCCAGGTATAAATATAATGGGAAATATCCTTGCCACTTTTATAAGAATCACTTTTAATTTTAGTTAGCAAGCTCATTTTGAAGAAACCAAGTTTACAATTATATATTAATTAAAACAAATATACTCTTCGAGTGACTAATACTGAGATTTATTTATATAATTTTCAATATATTATATGACTTTTTAATCACATTTTAATTGATTGTATTGAAGGCCAGTCCTAATCAGAGGTAGACTTTTGGACAGAATATTGTGAAACAAAAAGAATGATTCAGAAATATTTTATAATTTGATCAAGATCATGTCATAATGATATCGGAAATGTTATTTTAAAGTATTAATTGAAATAAAAAAATATCTATAATTAATTAAACTATCAAGAAAAGTAAAATAATATTATCTTGACAATTCTATAAATATTTAAAAAATGTAGTAGTTTATAAAATTTGAAAAAAGTGATCTTGCTAATAATTATTGTGAAATAATTTTAGTCTTTTTCCTTAAATACAAAAATATAAGTAATGATAGAAATGCTATAAATAAGAGAATAATTTCTAATAGAATGAAAACATGAGAATTAGTTTCAATGTAATGTCCTAGCACAACTGGTGGAATAAAGCTCACAATACCACAACAGATCCATACAATGGTTGCGATCCTATCACTTATGTCTATATATTTACCAAAAAATCCAAGAACTGCCGGAAAAAGTACAGAAACACTGATACCAATACCGGCGCTATTAAACCACAAAAGGTTTTCAGAGCTTTCGGTAAATATAAGACTCAAAAACATAATAAAAGACATCAAAAAATGAGTTGCGATCACATATTCTGTCCTAAATATAAATGAAACGAAAAAGTTGATGACCTGACCCACAGTATAAGCGGCTGACATAACCGATACGAGTCGGGCCCCAGTCTTTGCACTCAACTTCTTAGGAATGTATTGGAAATAAGTTGAGCCAAAGTTAAAGTAAACCAATTCGAGTGCATTAATAGTAGACAAACATATGGAGAGCAACACAATTGTCATCACTTTATGTTTATCTCTATTATCAGTCGAATCACTGCTATTATCGGTTGAATCGATGGACTTCTCGTATTTGATCGATGGCTTCACATACTTTTTCAATACAAACATCACAAGGAGTAGCACAGGTACTATTCAATTAAACACAAAGTTAAGTAACCTTGTTCATTATTTACTATTTTAGACGATGAACTCACTTATCAGTTGAATTCCTCCGCTTATCATAAAAGGGATCTCCAGTTTGGAGCGCCTCTCACTCAGGGATATCACATCTGATATGTTTGTCAGTGTATTGTTTAGTGAAAGTGTTGTGTTTTCTATCGGTTCCTGTTTTCCCGTTAGATATGAACTGTCCATAAGTGGCCCAAAGACAGCACCCGAACCATACATTAGTTGTGACATAAAAAGTACTTTAGAGGACTGGTGTTGCCATATCTCTATTAGCCAAACATTATAAGCGGTAATCCAGGCACCGGCACAGGTACCATAAATTAGTGCACAGCCATACAATTGCCAAATAGTTTTAGTGAACGGAATAAATGTCGTCGATATTGACATTAGTGTTAGTAATGCTGTTATAATGAGCTGACGGTTGAAGTGTTTGTAGAGAATTCCAACTTAAAAGAACAAGATCATAATCAATTTATATCTAGGTCATTCTATTGAGAATAAGACTTACAAAATGTACCAAGGATGTTGCCAACAGCAATCATAGTAGAGACCAAGGACACTCTTTCAATGGTCGAGTCAACAGTATAAGTGAGATCAACATAAGCCGGGCCTAATGTTGAGAAACTAATTGCCTAGAACAATTTATTGATTATTAATTAGCATTAGTTAAAACATATGAACATGGTCAAAATATAAGATACTTACAAAAAGCATATGAGTAAACAACAAAATCAAAGTATAAACGTATTGCCATATTTCCGACCCGTTATTATCCCTTCCCTCTTCTCTAAATGATTTAACCAAGCTCATTTTCAATATTAAATAGATACGACGTAAATTGAAAGCTAAGCTTGCTCAAATTAGTTAGCATTTATGAGGAAAAACACAACAAAATTTAATTATTAAATGAAAATCACTTAACAATTATCAGAAAAAAATTAATGAAAATTCCTTTAATTATAATCTTTGAACTTTTGGGTACAAATTATTCCACTTTAAATATCGGAATTTTTCATCTTATCTTGTTAAAATGTACAGGTTTATCATTCACAATGTTTATACTAGTGATTATTTCACTCAGATTATAATAGTTTGACGCAATCCAAGGACAGTTTAGTTGAACGACAGACACTTCTAATCAAATATAATATTTTGTATTTCAGTTTACTTTTCCGTTGAAATGCGTTTTTCATTTCGTTTCGTTTCGTCATTAAATGAACTTAATTTTAACCTGAATTTCACTCAAATTACAATTGAGTCAAATGTAAGACAAAGAGTGAAAATAGTGTAATAAATACCTCTCAGGTATTAAGGGATTAGTAGTGAAATGAACCAGAATTTTGAGTTATTTATAGAAAAACTGTTGAGTTTTATATTTCCTTTTGTTAATACCTTTACATTAATTTATGTTTTCATTGAATTTATGCGTAAAATTAGATTAAAATTTCAATAAATTTTCATTAGAAATGAAAGTAAATATCCAATTGAGCAAGGTCAACAGATGTTCATGCAATAATTTAGAAATCATCAACAATTATTATTATGTTTATTTCTAATAATGTTTATCTAATAAATCAACTAGATAAAATACAGATGAAATGATTTAATAATAAAAAATATTCACCATGTTCAACTTATTTAACCTTGGTAATTTATAAAATAATGGTTACAATTAAATGAAAGAAAATATTAAAACTTATATTATTTGACAAAAAGTTAAAGAATAGGTCAAACCTTTGAAAGAATTGATAGATAAAACTTAAATATAACTGTAAATTAGCTACTTCATTTTCAAATCAAAATTAACGATACGTTTTAGCAATTTTTACCCCAAAAAACCCAACTTTTAAATGAAAAATAGACTAAATATCTCATTTAATAACCCCCTTAATAACCCTCCCCTAGGATTTTTCCCAAAATACCCTACCCTACCCTACCACCTCCTAGAGCCGAGACCTTTCGCCTTCCCTGATAAATGTTATTTGCATGAAATTAGTGAATAAAAACCTAACTTTATTTGTTTTATATTATATTTTAAAGTCAATAAATTATTCATTTAATTAGAAATTAATTCATTCAACAAAAAGTTGTACTCAAAGTCTACTTTAAAAAAAATATATAAAACAATTGAAAGAATTTTTAATTCTTTTTTAATGAATTAATTTCTAATTAAAAGAATAATTTGTTGACTTTATTGTCAATATTTACTTAAAGTGCACTCATTTTGAAAAGGGTTTAACTGTAAGTCTATTAAATCCCAAAATAAATATTTACTAAAAATATTTGTAATAATTTTTGCGAATAAAATGTTTGTAAAAAATGATTTCATCAAAAAGTTTTTATTATTAAAATAAATAAAATGCTTTTTATCTCATATTTGTTAAGTCATTCATTCAATAAGTTAATTGTTGGTAATAATAGAGGGGTTTGACTGTAGTATTGGTCAATAATATATAACGATGTTATACCAGATTTTTTGTAAGTCATCAAAGAATATAAATATTAAATTAAAACATATGGAATAATGTCAAACTTTATTTGAACAGGATCATCTGAACGACTAATTACCATGTTTAAAATTAGTTTTAATTAAATTAATCTTAGTTTCCTAGTATAATCAAGTACAAATGTTTAAAATAAATTCATCAAGCAAATTGGTTATTAATCAAGTGAAAGACGACTTCAGAATTTTATCTAGTAAATCATTTTATACCTTGCTCATTTATTTCATTCACTTTTCATATGTAAGTGTTTTAATGTTGAAAATCTATACTTTATAATTAACGTTAATATAACCAAGGTGGTCTTATGAATTTTATTTAAACTATCTTGCTTAAAATTTTAAAAGTTTCATTGATGTAAAATTGAGATAGGTAAATTAGAAAAAAATTTACATAATAATTTGATAAGCTTATTATATCTTATCAATAGAGTGACCACCTCTACTTGATTAACAAGAAAGTTTATCTTGAAAGAGTCTTTCATATTAGTAATCAAGAATATGAAAGAGTACTGGACTTTGTTTGATGAAATGAAAAATTGATTTTATTTGAAACATATTTCTTAAAATCTAAACATTAAAGAACTTTAAATAATATAATAACTTATTTTTAATTAAAAATCAGTAAAAATTTAAAAAACAAAATTATTGACATGAAAAAAATTAAGACAACCCAGTCCACCAATTAAATATTTATTTTAAAATCATTAATAATGATTCAGTATTTGAATTCAATTTTGTTTTGACAAATTTATAATAAACATGCTTTTTTATTATCTTCCATGATTAACAGTTCATAGATTAGTGACATTAAAAAATATATATAATTAACTTTCAATAGGATTCCCATTTATTTATTTTTAATATGGGAATCCCATTGAGAGAAAATGTTGAGAAAGTTTCTAGAAACTTTCTAGGTAAATTTCGAAATTTGTTTAATTTGCGAACTCTATTGAGTTTGAGTTTAATTGAGATTAGGTTTAGAGTTGGGTTTGAGTTGAGTCAATATTTGAAGTAGGGTTTAAGGTTTAAACTGACTCTTACTTGATCTAGGTAATATTTGAATTGGCATGTATTTAATTATATAATTTATGTATTTGATTTGATCTTGCTCATAACTTGATTACTTGCCAAAGTGGTCACTCTACTTATCACGTCAATATTGATTAAACTAGATAAAGATTTGATAAAAGTATCTAGATAAACAAAGTCGTTAAAGGAAAGATGACTTTTTATTTATTTAAAAACAAATTTATTGCTTTCATAATCTATTTAGAAATGAGCTGATGATGACCAAGCTTTCTAGTGAACTAGGTCATAAGTTTTCTATTTTAATGATAATTTTTAGACAAAACTTAACTAGGTTAATCAGACTAAAATAATTCTTTTAAAAATAAATTGATCCTGAACAAATTTAATATATTTAATGATTAAAATAAAGTGTTTTTATATAAACCCTTTGATTATCACAAAATTGTTAATCAATTTACTGAAGAAAATCAGTGCAAAACTCAAACAAAAACTCAATGAAATCAAAGTATTATTTCTTTTTTGAAAAAACGGGTTTTTATTACTTCTAAAGAATGTCTTCGATGTCCAACTCATGGCATAATAGTCTCTATTCAGTGATTATTTGTGTCCATCACATGTCTTATGTAAACATTAAAAAAATAGACTTAATTATTAGTAATAATTAGTAATAATTAAGTAATAAATTTAAAGTTACAGTTAATTACCGGTTGAAACTGTGCAGGGTATCAGCATTGCTACATATGGACCGGCTTATGTTGACCTTAAGCATGTCCTCAACACATCCATGTATGAGATCAGCTTCATTACACTATTCCTCAGCATTGGATACTTGACTGGATCATTGAGTAAGTTCATTTTTAAGCAAGTAACTTTTATGCGAATAGTATCTTTCTCATTTTAAGCCGGTTTCCTCTTTAAATATCTGAATCGTCAAATAACCTTGATCTTTTTGACAACATCTATGGCCATCTCTAATGGGTTAACCCCATATGCAGAGAGTGTATGGCAATTGTACTTGGTTGTTTTCACTTATGGATTGGGTGCCGGCGCTTTCATTAACTCTAAGAATGTTTGGTTGGTTGAGATGTGGCAGACAAGTAGTGGACCCGTTCTACAGATCTGTGGCTTTATGTATGGCATCGGAAATATTTTGGGTCCACTCATTGATAGGCCGTTCCTCACCGGAGAACAGATAAGAGTTGTTATGAATACTTCAAAAGTAGTTATGACTAATTTGACGGCACCGGACACTAACGAAGACATTGAAATACGAAGGAATAAACTGAAGACCCCTTTTCTTATCAGTGGTTGCATACAATTAATAGGTATTCATTGAAAAATGGAAAACCATTTAGAGGTCGTTCCCATTTCAGGTCCGGTGATGTTAACGATAATGTTTTTCATAAAGAAATACGAAAATAAGTCAAAGAATGAGACGAATAGCAACGAGAAAGGGATCAAACTATTTGATCGAAGGCCCAAATATCGAAACCGAGTCATCATTTTGTCGGCCATTTTTCTGGCATTTTATGTCTCTACAGAAGCCATTTATACACAATTCGCGGCCACTTATTTCCAGTATATCCCACTCCGTCTGTCGGCACAACAGTCAGCAGAAGTGGTGAGCGCTATGTCTCTCACGTATACCATAAGCATTGGCTTCAGTTCAATGGTTTCGGTTAAAGTCGGGCCACAAAAAATTGTTTTCACATTTTTCATTGTACTCTTCATTGCGCTCTTCATATTGACATTGAGCTCAAGATCACTACCATTCCTATGGATAGGGAGTCTTACGATGAGTTGCGGTCTTTCCCCTATTTATCCCTCTATTTACGCACTGGTGGGCCAACACATGAGACTCACCAACAGAATAGGAACTATACTATTCTTTTGCTCTGAGACACTGAACCTTTTGGTGCCCTTCCTTTTGGGCACATATATAGATAACTACCCGAATGTGTTTGTCTGGTCTATTCTGACCAATATTTCAGTGATTTTCACTATATTTTTAGTAATTATTTATATTATTAAAAGAGAAACTGAAAGCTATTTAAATGATTCAAATAAAGGCATTCCTTTTACTATAACTCATTATAGAAAGTAATTGGTTATTGTAATCTTAATCATTTTAAAATGTGACCATGGTAAACATGAAATTTTTCACTCAACCCTTTTGAAGAGATTTTAATTGAATTTATTTATTTTATGACTAAATTGTGATTATTTTGTTTTTCAATCTATTCTTATAATAATCTCAAAAAAATGGTTTCCATTAAATGTAATTAAATTATCATTTCTTATGATTTCTTGAATTTAATTAAAAGTAATTATAATTTAAATTTAATTAATATTTTATATTTTAAGTAAATATAATTAATATTTTAATTAAATGTTTATAAATGATTAGAAAATTATTAAAATAAAATTGTTTTTGGAATTTGTTTTAAAATATTGTTTATACCAAAAAATAAAATAAACTAGCACAAATATTTTTAAAATTGAATTTTATTCAATTAATTAAAAGAAATTAATACAGAGTTTGATCAAGATTAAATCCTAGAATATTGAAAATAATTGACTTAAAATATAATAATTTTTGAAAATTTTTGAAAATAAAACTAAAGAAAAATTATTATTTGAGAATAAACTCTTTGGCACACAAAATAAGCAAGCTTATTTAGTTTCAACCTCATAGAAATAAGTGTAATTCTTGTTGAGGTCAATCTCTTGGTAGACATCATTCAAACCAATTGAACCCAAGAATATTCCCCTAACATTAAATATAAGGGAATTCTCTTTTTCAGCGATCAGTTCCTCATTAGCCAAGAGCTGATTGTGGCTCAACAGTGACTTCAGAGCGCTGGCATCCATTGTGTTGTCCTTCAAGAATTTGGGACCCTTTCCAGTGACAGTGAGTTTGGCGGTGAACCACATCTCAAGACTGTCCAACCAATTGACATATGAGGACACATGTATTTTACTATTAGCAGGCACATTCACTCGTTTGTCGATTTTATAGTCAATGTTCTTGTTAATTCTGATGTTGTTACCATTGAAGCTAGCAGGGTTATTAATTGAGTTCCAGGTATACTCTTTAATATTATCGCCGTCGACGTCACCGAATCCAAAGAGTTGGCCATCAATTGTGGCGTTGATCTGGAATTGTGTGAATTTATTGACATTATCAGCAAGGTGAATCATGTAGAGTTCTTTTTTAGAGATGCTCTTGGTAAAATCACTGGTCACTTGTTCGGTAAAGTTTCCCGAAATCAAAGAAGTGTCCAAAAGGTTGACTCGTTTTAAATGTTTATTCAAAACGTCCTAAAAAAATAGGGATAAAAACGCAAACAATTAATGTAAAACTAGGAAATAAATAAGAGCAAGCTCACTTTATTGGGCACTTCATAAACAAAGTCATTCATAAGGCCATAGAGTTGATAGTCAGGGTAGATCTCAATCAGCCATTTCTCAAAGTCTTGGGTTCCTTTGCAGTGCTCGCAGTTTCCAAAATGAAAGTAATCGCCATTCAATGAGCGAAAATTGCTCATGAACATTAGTTCACCTTTGTCATTTTTAGCTAGAATAAACATGAATTAGCATGGTAAAAAGAAAGTGGACACCAATTAATTTAAGACACTTACCATCGCTTTTAATATTGAATGTTCTGCCGGTGGGCGTCAACTGATTGTTGGTAACGAAACCACGTGAACAGTCATTAGTAGCAAGGCAAAACTTGTATTTGTGCGAGGTCTCATTCATAACAGTGAATCGCCACCAATGGTACTGATTGCTCTGTTCGAGTTCGGGCGCCAGAATCTTGTCCAGGTGTTTAGCCGGGTTAAACATCATTGATCTTCGGTCGTGGAAACTGGAGATCGAATAAAAGAGGTGTTCATAAATGGGTAGTTTTGTGCCGTTCAGGTCTGTTATGCGGTGGTCGGCCCACTCCACAGAGCTCTTCACTAAAAACAGAATAATCGCAAACTTTGAGATTGAAATCATTTTATTTCAAATGACTAATTGATATTCAACAAAATTAGCATGGCTAAATATATACCTAATCATCGAGGAAAGTTTAAACCTCTTTTTTTTTGATAAACTAGGAAAAAGTTTGTGTTCGAGGAAAAATGTTTTTGTTTGTTTGTTTTTTCTCTAATTTTATGCTAGTTTATGTTAGAAATGTTTAGGAGTTCAATGTCCATGCTCAAACTTGTGATTGTTTTTTCCTAGAAGTTCAACAAAATTACCCTGATCATTCAACTTTACTTGTTTTTTGAATTTTTATATTGAAGTTTATAACTGGATTTAGCAAGTTTATTTTAGTGCTTTAGTGTGAACATGCTCAACTCTATTATGATAACTTATCAAGTACATGTAGTTAGCTGTCTATCTGTTTGATAAACCAATGTTAACTTGTTCAATTATCGTTTTATATGAGAAATTAGTGGCAAATACTTATCTTTAAAAATACTATAATTAAGGCTAAGAATAGGAAATATTAATAATTTTTTTATCAATTGGTTATAAAAAATTAATTGCATTTCTCTGCACTTTATATGATCTTGTTTATTTATAAATTATAATCAGAGACCGGAGAAAAGTTGAAATTATATTTAAAAATATCGGTTAAACACAATTAAAATTCAATAATTAATTAAAAAGTCTTTAAAGTTATTTAAAATGGTTTTACATTTAATTAAAACAAAACATAAAATAATAAAATATAGTTATAAAAATAGTAACAGAAAATAAGTTATTTTTATATTAATAATTATAATAAATTTAATTAAATATTAATACTTATTAATACTTAAATTTAATTATTGAGTTCTTATTGTGTTTAAACGATATTTCAAAGTAGTATTTAAGCTTTTCTCCGATCTCTGATTATTTATAAATAACAAGGTCATATAAAATTAAAATATAAAAAACAATTTATGATAGAAGATAAGCTCATTTAAAGGAAATAAAGATTTCCAAGATAAAATAATAAAAACAATAATATAAGACTATTCATAAGACAAAATATTTCATTAAATAACTCCTAATATTGAGCTTTAAATTCATGATTAAAAGTAATCATGATAAGTTTAACATTAGATGTTATCATTTCCATTATAATCCTGGTAATTCTTCTCATATATTGTGTTAATATAGTATAAACCTTTTCATTTTAAGCCCAATTTCTCTCAAATTCTCTATTATTTTATTAGTATTTTATAACTGTTATCTTATGTCAACAAATAATTTGTAATAAAAGCATCACTTTTACTGTTTTGCATTCCATAAAAAAACCATTTTAGCCCTTCCTTTCCTTCATTTCCTTCTTTCCCCACACATAAACATATCTTATCATTCAGTTAAGTCTCATATTTCTCTATCCAAGACCACTTTTTACAAGCTATGAACGAATCCAATGATTTACGAAGTATTTAAAAATGTTTGTTAAATACTTGTTATATGTAAGGAGTTTACAGACATTTAAGAAAAGATAGTCTGAGGTCTATCTCTTCAATTGTCACTAAATAATAAAGAATTTAATTAACAATTAGTGACACTAATTATGGCCCAAAGTTCTACCTTGCTAACTTTAAATTCTATCAATAATTTCGATAAGGAATCGAAACATGTTTTAAAAATCTGTGAAATATGTGATCATTTAGAGGAAAGGTTCATAAGCAAGGTCAAATATGCCTGTGTCTATTTAAAGAATGAGGCTTATGTGGTTGACGACCAAGATCAAGCTTTTAATATAGTCAATAATCAGACTTACCGTGTTGATTTTCTCTGCAACAAAAGTGTACAAAAATTTGCTTACTCATATTCTGCAATCAAGAACATGGTCAACTATCATATGCTGGCCCTCACCAAAGATGGCCGCGTATTCGGTTGGGGTGAGAATGCGTTTGAGCAGGTATAGATCAGAATAAATATACTATCTTGTTAGATTTATTTATATTTTTTGTGAAAGATAACTAAAAACCCAAAAGACCAGATATTTGACCCTGTTCGTTTAGACTTTTATTATGGTTACTTTACTTTATGGAGGAGTTGGTGTGCGGGTAAACTCCTCGACATTTCCGAAACTGTAATTCTCAACACATTTAGTGGTTTATGGAAGAGTATGGGCGGTGTTCTCGTCAATCGGGTGGCCTTTACTGCCATTGCTTGTGGCCAGGCTCACTGTATGGCTGTCACCAAGGACAATAACATTGTTGTATGGGGTAATAATAAGTATGGACAGATTGGAAACGGAAAAAGGGGTGAAATTGAAATGCCGTTTAAGATATTGGTTAAGAAGGAACACATTCAGGACTTTCCAAAGGCATCGGTCGGTGGAAAGAGATGTTGTCTACTCCTGAGCGCTACTCTCACAGCACTTTTCGTTACTCTTATTGCTATTATAGCGAAAGCCATTTCATTAACAGTTATGATGTGCGCACAGTCTTTCATGAAGTTGAGAGAAGCGCCCACTTATTTCCAAGAGGACAGGGATGTCGATGTCGAGGCGGGAGTGGGAGAGAAAGGACGTCCCAATACGATTAGGGCTATTGCTTGTGGTGCCTTTCATAACCTGGTACTCTTCGAGAATGGCGATGTGTGGGGGTGGGGCGACAATGAGTTTGGTCAGTTAGGTCGGGTCACTACCATTTGCCACACAGAGCCCCGACCCATCTTCTCAAACGCTATTTCAATCGCTGCAGTCAATAATCACTCTTTAGTACTGTGCAAAAAGCAACATGGTACTTTCCTTTATACAATGGGCGACAACACTTACGGCCAATTGGGTCAGTTTGAGCCCATACAATGTCGGGTTCCGCTCAGAATTGAAAAGACATATAACTTTCAAAATATAAAGACTGTTAATGGAATATCATTGGGAGTGACCTCTGAGGGCATAGTCTATGCCTGGGGTTTATACAGATTTGAAGAGATTAAGGGCAGACAAACAAATGTTATGACCCATTCCAAGAAGGCATACATTATTGAAGAACCAAAACAAGTGAACTGTCGTTCAATCAATGAATTCATTTCGAGGTATTCCTCGTTAACGCGCGAAACCATTACTATTCGAGAGACCAGACCTGGAGATGAGCACAGTTTTAGTGGTGTTTTGATTGAAGAAAATGAGTTGACTGTTGTTGAGTACATTCAACAACAGGACAAGAATGATAACAGTAACAAGGACAAACAATCGGGGAAAGACATAAACTTATCAGAGTTAAGTGAGAATTCTGGCAACAAGGTCATTCATGTGTCCACTCAGAATAAGTATGTGCTCTTTGATAGCTGTAATGTCACCGCAAACAGGGATTTGTCTGTTAAGGACATAACCCAAAGTGGTTTCCTTAATATGTTTAAAAAGAAAAAGTAAGGTCATGTGATCAAGGTGTACTTTTATAAATTGAACATGTTTATTTGATGTTATTTTGCTCTTATATTTAGTAAAATATTTCTTTTAATAAAACAAAAGTTGTTTTTTATTAATAATTATTAAAATAAATTATTTAAATATAATTCAGAATAAATAATAATAAATGTAATTAATTTTAATCGTTAGCCAAAAATTAGAATCCTTTCTATGGACTGTTTTTTATTAAAAATCTCTTTTATATTATTTCTTTTGTTTTTCTGTAATTTTAGGTAAAATTTCATAATTACTTGAATATTAAAATTAATTGAATTTCTTGATTTTTAAAATACTGATTCTTGGTAAAAAAAATTGGTTTAGAGCTCAACAATGAGCTTGGTTACTGTCTCGCTATAACTCGTTAATGGTTAATTAATAAATATATAATAATTAAAATTTAAATAATAGTTTTATTTACAAATTATGGAATAAAATAGGAAATTATAGAAAAAAATAACAAAAATGTAATTATTTTTTTAAAATGTTTTTTACAAAATAAAAGTTGTTTTCTCTCAAAAAACTTATCTAATTTATATTAATCTTTACATATAATCTAAAACACTTTAGTACTCAAATAAAAATACATCAAAACTTTATTTTTAATGCAAGCAAATTAACTACCATGGTGACAATGATAATGAAAATAAGGATATTTATATACCACTTATTCAAAAAAATTTCTTTTCATTTAATAGACAATAATTTTATATTAAAGTATTAAATATTTTATTATAAAATACTAACAAAAATATGGATAAATTTGATATGTGCTTGATCAAAAATACCCATGCTCCAGTTAAACAATTAAGTAATATAAACTTTACAGG
>JAQFZM010001592.1:0-17440 GCA_034695785.1 Galumna obvia | reverse complement strand
TTGCTATGAAGCTTATTTTAAAAATTCCTTAATTTAAAATTTAGATAATTTTGTCTAGTTTATTTTATATTTTACAAAATTTATTAATCTTATTTCCTGATTATTTGATTGAATTTTTAGGAAGGCATACAATTTGACACTTTTTAGGATGTCATATTAAATAAGGTTGTTCAAATAAAGTTTTCAGAAAATTCTTTTTTCTATTTTCATTTCCGAACATAAAACTTTTGGAAATTTTAAAATTTCTCAAACGGTCTAAGAATGACAAGGTTATTTTAAAATTTTCACAGATTTTTGGCATATTTAACAAAAACATGTATATTTTAAACAAATGCAGGGTAATTTTCAAACTTTTGATTATTTTCTAAACTAGAACATCTAATGAATCTGTGACAAAAATTTGATTTAAAAATTCCAACTCTGACCTAGTTAAATTAGCCAACCCGTTTTAGTAATTATTCCCCCATGTATTAAGAAAGCTTGTATAATCATAAAAATAAAAAAAATATCGTATAAATATAAAAATTTAGATAAACTTATCTCTAATAATTTAACTATAAATTTATGAAACTTATATTGGTTTAAGTATATCCTGCATTCCAGGAATTGTGTAATTTCAAATTTACACTCATTTGCAAATTGGGTTCTGACTTTTTTATCTTTGTTAAGGTTTAAAAATAGAAAAAATTTTAAGTTTCAATTTAGATTTTATAAGAACTATAATTTTACAGGTTACTTGTAAATTTTCAAAGAAATTCTTAATTTAATTAAGTGTTTAATTATATACAATTTTAATATATATGACAAAATATGTGTTCCAGAATACAATAAAGGAGCGAAATATTGTCAAAATAACCTATTTATTCCAGAGTAATGGAAGTTCTACCGCACTAACCAAGAAAAAAGAAGAAAAAAATGAAAAATAGGAATAATTTAGAAAATAAATAAATATTTATAATTATTAAGAAATATAGGACAAAATATTAAAAATGCATTAAAGTCTTTTTAATATATTTTTATCCTTATTATTTTTATAACTAAGACCAAAATTTAACCTATATTTATTTATCAATTTTAATATATTATATAGTTAGTAAAAATTAAATATGAAAACATTTTGAAATTGTCCTTATTACAATGTATAAAACCAATTTTTACAAAAGCTTATATATTAGTTTGAAACGGCATTTTAATTTGTATTAATGAATATAAAGTAAATTAAACTATATAAATTATAATTTATTTAAAGATAAAAGTAAATTTATTTTCAAGCAATTTGGAACACTATAGTATATTATTAATGTATGAAATACACTCCTCTTGCGGATGCATTTAATTACTCTTTTCCAAATAAAGATAAACTGATAAAAAATAAACAACTATAAAACAGAATTTCTTTTAGAATTGCAATGATTTTTTATTATAATGTTATCAGTTCTATATAGATAGTTATTTTAAGGTAAGCTATATAAATGAGTTGGTGTTATAATTTTAATTAATATAATTAATAATTTTATATTGAATTAAATTATTTTAGCAAAAGTAAATTCCAAGAAGGAAATCTAATAATGTCACTTAATAAAAATAGTGATCAAACCGAAAAAGATATTAAATGCATTGCTAATGATTACCAAAAGGTAAATTTTTTTTAATTTTTTATTTAATATATAAATTAAAATATTTAAAACGCTACTGCTCATTATTAACTTTAAAGCAACCAAGCGAAAATAAAGACGGAAATGTCAGTAAAGGATTTGATTTCATATTAAAGAGCGCAGCATTTTTTGATGTGGGAAAAAAGATATATCAAATGGGTACTTTTAAAAATACCTTTAAACTAATGGATGACCTGGCTCATGTGGTCAAAAATTTCTCACAATCCCAAATTTCTAAAATTAAAGACATTTCAAAAAATATCGGCGACACAGAAATAAAAGAAATATGTGAAGAAATTTGTCGCACTAAAAAAGTTAATTGTACTGAGATAATTACTAAAATTGAAAATTCAAAAGAAGCCATGGCAAATAAAATAATTAGGAATTCAGCCATCACATCGTTTGTATTAATAACAATACAAGTGGCTAAGATATATTGTGTATGGAAGGATCTAAAAAGAGCCTCAAATGTTGCCGAGGAATCAAAAAAAAAGTTCCCCGAAATTCAGGCGAACATTATAAAACTTAACGAAGGAATGGCTGAAATCAATGCAACCATTGAGTTATATGAGAAAGAAAATGACAAACAAGAGAAAAGGGATTTGGCCGAAGATATTAATACTACAGTTGGACAAATGAACACCATATATGCCGAAACTATTGCATTACTAAGTAAGTACAATTGTTAATATCAAACATGATCAATTGGGAGCATTCATAATTACAGCCTAATTTTTAAAAAAATTTTAAAATTATCAGCTTACAATAACTTTTTGTCTAAGGTAGAATTAATTAAATATAAGAAATTCAATACAAAAAGATGAAGATAGTGCGGCCATTCCTTCAATATTTAGTAGTTCTTTTTATTAGGAATTACGTTTAGGAATAAAGATCTTTAGTAAAACATAAAGTTTCATTATTTTAAATTAGAAAATTTGTCGTTAAATTTAAAATCACTTCCCTGTAAAACTTTGAATATTTATAAATGAAAACAACGCAAAAATAGATCTTATGATATTTATATTTAAAATATAGATTATATAAAAAATTTCACTAAAAAATAATGAATTTTAATAATAAAATAAAGAAATCTGTTAATTTGAGTATAATTAAAAAATTACAAATTATTATATTTTTAATCATTAAATTTAGTGTTCACTATTTTAACCACATTTAAAATTTATTAATTCACCCTTTGTCCCTTTTAATACAGATATTTGTAAATTGATATTTATTTCAAAATTTTTCAATTGTCACCTTAGATGTAGATGAAAACAAAAATAAAATTTATTATTATATGTTTGATAATAGATATATAGTAAGTATGATATTATATATATATAGTTAAGTAATAATATTAAAATATTCTATTTATTAGTATATTATATTATTTGATACCCAGGTGATGTTAAACTAGTACTTGGTAATACAATAGAAAGGCTTGATTTGCGTTGCACTGAACAAACTTTTGATGGTTTCAGTAATGCTGTTCAGGCTATTGCAAACCTTGTGCAATTTATAAGCCTTGATGGCATAGCAAGTAAAGGTATGCATTTTGTACAAGGTATGGTTACATCAGCATACTTTGGATTGGCAATGGCAAATTTTGGCACAGTCCTATTTACTAAAGATATGCTTGTTGAATTACGTAAATCAATGGCTGTGGTCAGAGAGTTTGAGAAACAATTAATGGAAATTAAGAAACAATTAGATATTGTTCATCTATGGCTAAAGGATTTACGACAAAAAAGAAGGCAGGCCAGGAAAAGTGCCAGAAATAATTAATTATCTAGTTTATTCATTTAATTTTCATTTAATTTTTATTTGTTTTAATTTTATTTGTGTTTCAATATATATAAACTAGATAATTATATTAAAAAGAGTACTTATAATTAATCGTGTATTAAATATTTTATTTAATAATTAAAATAAATAATTGATAATTTTTTTGATTTCTTTAAATAAAGGTGCTTAAAAGATCATGGAAAAAACATCACCTGTCTCAAATGTGTGGACTTATTTAAAAAGATAGAACACCCTGATAATATACAATCTAATTTTTCACATAATATTGAGGTGGATAAAAGCTTAAATGAGAAATATAAACCTTGTGCACATCATAGCGAAAATATGAAGTGTATGAAATGTTTTAATGGAAATAATGACAAAAGAAAATCAGATAAATTATATAAAACTGGTAACATTACAGGATTTAAATGAATCAAGTTTAATGTGATCACTTTTTAACAAATAATTTATTTATAAATAAAATAATATATAATAATTATCAAAAACATTAACTGATCAATATTTAAACATTCTATTATAAAATAATTTAATTCTAATAGTAATTAATTTTTATCGGCAGTAACGGAGTAAAGTGTAGTATATAAAATGGTTTTGCATCTACTCGCATACGAAATTTTGTTTCGGGGATAGGGTTGCCAGAACTACTCCTTTAGGGATTAGAGTGCTCCATTTGGATTCCTTCTCCCCTTTATTCCCGAGGGTCTCGGGAGTAATATTAGAAATATTCCTTAAATAATATATAAACTCAAACCTACATAACTTAACCCCTCTATTATGGAAACACCTCTATAAATAAAATTAACTTCTAGTACTCGATTCACTTTCATAGACAACCCATCATAAAAAACCATTATTATGGAAACCCTCCAGTACTCCGATAAGGAAACTATATCTGAGACACAATAACCTAGACTGCAACTCTATTACTTCTACTTTTTTCAATAAAACCGAAAATATTATGAATTGAATGACTAGATTTAAGCTAAATAATAAAATTAAATCCAAAATAACAATATTTTCATAAAATATAAATTATCTTAAATTAATTTAATTAAATACAAGTATTAATTGTGTTAGGACCTGGACCCTTATTAATTGCCTAACATTAAATTTTCCACTACTCATAGTTTTGATTGTAAAATTAGTTATGGAAAAAAATAGAATTTAGTTATAATTAAAATGTGTTCTGTCTATGAGTGCATTTCAAAGTATAAAATAATATGTTCTTTTTAATTAGAGTTAGTAACTATTGAGACACTAGACGTGTCTTTACTCGAGTGCAAGTCTGGTCAGAGTTGACCTCCTGTTTGTGTTTTGCCGGTTCTCGAATAATAGTTTTGTTTATTTAAATTTTTCTTTTCAATTAAATTTTCGTTTAATAAAATTTGTTTTAAAGACTTGTGTTTATATTGTTTGAGCCGTTCTTCACTGATTTGGTTTTCTACCGATCCCCAAGAGGAGTTTTATGTTTGGAGCTCTTCTCTTGGTCTGTTCTTGCTCAGACTTCCTATCGGCTCCTTACAATTGTATAAATATACTGAAAAGTTTCATTACTTTTAATTATATTTCCATTAATTATAAAAAATTTTCCATTACTTTCCAATTATTATTGCAACCCCTCTATAATTTCAATTAAAACTTCGGACCCGACAAATTTTCATATTGGAGGTTTAAGTGTAAATTTATAAACTTTACAAAAATCCCAAACTGTGTTTTGCCTCTAAAATGCATTAAAAATTGAGATTTTCTCCTCAAATGCATTTAAATCCAATTATCATGATAATTTTCAAATTTTATTAAGTTCCATTTCTAGGTGTATTTACCTAGATTAATCCATCAAAAAATTTTTTAATTTATCAGCTAGTTTCAGCAGGGAAATCATTCAACCAACAGAGATTCGTAATTATAATTTATGTATTGAGAAGATAAATAAACGAATTTAATATTTAGCCCAAATTATTGATTAGATTCATTTGGATGGCTCTATAGCGTCGATGAGTCTGACCGCAATCCCGAAATCTATGATTAATATTTTTCAATCAGTGTTTGAAATCAAATATATTAATTTCTATTTCTAATCTCAGAAATATGTAAATTCTTAATTAAAGATCTAATTTGATTGCAGTTCTAAAAATATTAAAAACAAGCAATGAATAATTGATATTTGGATTCACCCTTCCCTCATATTGAATCACAAAAACATAACTGAATTCTATTATTAAAGAAGAGATATTATTTTAAATTTCATCAAGTTAAGGTTTTAATGTCTTTTATTGATATTTACTCATCACTTATTTCATAATTTTCTTCACAAAATAATCCTAAATTTATTCATTCATAATAAAGTCTTTGTTTAGTGTTAAATGTTATGAATTTAAGTTAATATTTATATGACGATATAAATGTCAAAACATAATAAAATATGAATGAAAATGAATAATTTTAAAATAAATGTTTTTAGAGGTATTTTTGTTGCCATAATTATTGAAAAAAATAATTTCTTTAGAGAAAAAGAGTAAAATCTTTTTCCTGGCTATAACGAAAGGCTATCAGTTACCGAAATTATGGACAAAACTGTACTTAATAGTGTTTCCTTTCGGTTCTTTATAGCGCGATGTATGGGGTGGGCAATCGGCAATCAATTGACATCCCACAAAGACCTATCAAGGTGTCGTAGCCTGGTTAAAGTTTTGACAATGAATAGGACTGTCATCTTGGGCAGGTCTCCACTTCACCCCACCTCAGGCTATTCTTCAAAAGAGCTAAAAGCCTTACATTTCATTTCTTTATATATCATCTAATGATCTATAATTTTATAAAAAAAAAGTCTATAACTTATACATAGAATTTAATATTTATTATATTTATTACAAAAATTAAATAAAATTTCATAAAATTTTTATTTAAAATATCTTCAAAATTAATTCAAAAATTTGTCCACTAATTGTATTAAAAAAAATAGATTTTGAAGCACTACTCAGAAGTTTAATAAGCTAGCTCACTTGTTAAATCAGGAAACTTTAGGTTTCTTGAACCCGGTTCAAGTCTTGTTTGGGTTAATTTTTTCTTATATTTATTCGTAAATTTAAATTAATAATTGATTTAATTTTAAAATAAATTTAATTTTTATTTAAAAAATGCTTTAATTGATTAAAAATATAAATATTTTAATAAATAATAAAATAATTCAATCAATTAATGGACTCAAAACTCAAAAATTAAAACCCTTTCCCACATTCAGTTCATTCACATACAAACTCTTTAATGTCTTTATTTATCAAAATTTGTTTTTTAAGCTCAGAATTAGACTTAAATTGTTTCTCACAATTAGGCCAAACACAGGTTCTCTTTTATGGAGTAATTCGTGTGATTTGAGTCAAAACTTGTTTGAAAGTATTATCACATTCTTTGCAATTCAAACATTGACATCAATTCACTCTTTGGTATCAAATAATAAGATAAATTAAGCACAAAATCAATAGTGAAGTAAAATCTGTGAAAACGGATGTCTTTCTTCAAATGAGTGAACTTTTCTCTACAGAAGGGATTACTTATGGAGCTCTGAAATGAGACAACAAATCTTAGGCCACAATATTTGTCGTTTCGAAGAGATTTCTCTTAATATACAAACAAATTATATATCATTTGATTTTTCAGATTTTCGCTGAGGACACAAAACAAAGCAATTCTGTGCCGACAAATGGTTTCCTGTCTTCGGGTAAAGTTCGACCCATATCTTAGAAATAAAATATAAGTTAAATCTTAATTAATATATCACTTCATTTGTGGACAAAATCTTTGGTTCAGTTATTTTAGAAAAAGTGGTTCCGAAGACAATGTTTTGACACAAATGTATTAAATATGTATTAATAATAAGAGTCGAAGTCGTGACCAAAGATGTGCTCAAATATATTATCTCTTTAGAAAACCGCAAATCAATTATTTTAAAAATATAAATAATTATTAATAAAATTAATTTAAATAATTAAATAATTTTTTAATATTTAGTGAAAACAAATCTTTAATTGATTTCTCATTTAATAACAATTTTTTTTGTTTTGATTATTAACTGAAACGAAAACAATAATTAAATAAATTAAAATAATTAATAATATTAGAAGTGTTGACACACCGGTGAAAATGAAAACAAGTCTACCCTTGGTACAGGTCTACATATGTATAAACACAAATATGTATTAATAAACAGAAATTTTATAAAACATAAATTGTTTATTTTTTTAAAATATATCATTTATTTTTAACTAACCTAGGTATGTTTTTATGTTATAAACAAAATCCAAGAGATGTCTCTTTTGATTTCTTTGAAATGAAGTGAAGCTATTACTGCACTGACGCCCATAGGCGCATATGGGCGCCATTAAAGTCAACTCATGTGCTTTACTTCTGATAATTAGCGCCAAACAATACCTCAATAACAATGTTTTACAATCAAATTGAAAATTTGTTTAATAAATTAGATTTTATGGAATATTTGTCTCAATTTGAATGTATTTATTAAATATTAAATTATTCATAACTTTATTTTTCAGGCAAAAAACCAACGAGTATTAAGCGTTTGATAAGTGACGCAAATGTTAGTGAATCTCAAAATGACTTTATGAAAAGACTTCGAAAGAAATATAATTCAATATTCCAATAAAAATGAACCTTAAGTCAATTAAAAATGTCATCTAAAGGGGTAAAAATGATCTGGGTGAGTGGCCAAGGGCGCACTTGGGCACTAACTACAAACATAAACTCTAAACTAATTATTTTTATTAGTTTTCAGTTCAGAGTTTTGAGTACAAATTGCAAACAATGCCTTCAATCCAATTAGGACTCAAATTAAAGGTAAATTCAATGTTTAATTTCAATTATGATTTAATTATATTTTTTGATTGCAATTTAAACTCATGGTTAAAGTGATGACAAAAAGCAATATAGCAGAAATAATTTGAAAAATAGATGACTTCAGACAACAAAAGTATTTGTATAACTAAAAGTTGTTTATAATTATTATTAGTTTTTATATTAATTAATTATATATTTATATTTTATATTAAAAATTATCTAATTTAATGAATAAAATGTTTTTTGATTATTTGACACATGTTTTAATAGTATTATAAACACATAATAACACTAATCTAGAAATGGATTATAAATACATTTTTAAATATGTAAATCGAAAACACATATCTATTACTATTAATTTACATATGTTTTTTTGGGTTGAAATTGGGACTTTTTACATGATAATATCATATAATTTACTTATTTAGAGATTTTATTTTCACCGTTGCACAATTTATGGCAATTAAATCAAAATTAAATGACTTTTGTTTGTAAACAAATACTTAATTATTGGAATAAAATAGGGCGGCCGGCCCCTGGAGTTTACGCTTCACTGCTTCACCGCTTCACATACGCATTGCATGCAATGCCGAGAAGTCAAATGCATAATAACTTATGGCTAATGAATGTAACCTGCAGGGGTCGGGCAACAAAAGATCCCTAAATTTCCCGCATTTTATTTTATGATAATATGATAGGGAATAATCATTTACTAATACTGTAAAAATTCCATATTGCTTCAAACTGCTTCATTCCATCTAGGAGAGTTTAAAGATTTCAATCACTCTCTCTCACATGTATTCTCAATGAGTGTTATGCATACTTCACATATGCTTTACGTTTAACAACTTCCAGGGGTCGGTTGCCCTCTTTATTACAATTAAGTCTCTCAAATATTTTTTAATGTTTTAATTGATTTCAAATAAAATATAAAAAGTTTTGATTCAAAACATTAAAATTACTTTCATTTTGAATTATTTTGTATTATTTTAGACATAAAATCCATTTTAAAATTCAATAAATTATTTAATAATTATAAAGTTATTATTTTTTAAAGAAAAAAAGTACTACTGTATTAAAAATGTGGAGTAATTGCGAGTAAATTAAAAGGTTTGGGTTTTTGTAATATTTCTTAAAGAATTATCCTTTTATTTTCAGTATTTTAACCAATGATTACGAATAAAATTTTTACAAAATTGTTTGAAACCCAATTATTAAAATTATCGCCGCCTTTAGTCGACTCAATGTAACCCAATATTTGAATTTACTAAAAATCGATGATATCATACCTTTACTTATGTATATTTCAATGGGTTTTTGCCGATAAGTAATTGAAATAAAAGGTATAATTTCAACCAATAATAGTTAGCTCTAATAAATTATCATTTAAATACAGCTTAAAATAACAGCGAACAGTTTAAACGCCATTTTAATAATAATTTAATAATAATACGTTTTGTGTCAAATGATTTAACAAAGGGTTATTAAACAGGTCAACTCATTTGGTCACATAAACTTCATTTAAAATATCGATTAGTTTATATTAATAAACCCAACTTAATATTGTTTTAATAAAAATTGGTTTTGAAAATTAGTTGACTTTACCAATGACTTGACTATATAGTTAACTAACATAATTTACAATCGACTGTATATTATATAACGTAATGTTTGTATAAATTATAATATAATCACAAATGGAATCAAAACGTTTCGCTTATATTTTAAACTTTATTTTTTGTATTATCACATCATTTATGAATTGCATTCAATTTATAAAAACAATTGGGTTTTGTTTACAAACAAAAAGTCATTACGTTTTAAATGAAATTAATATTAATTTAATTATTTTAAAAATAAAAAACATTTTTTATTTCATTAAAAACATAAGTTTAAAGAAATGGCGATAAAATTCAAGAATTAATTTAATCAAAAAACGAAGAAAAGTCTCAAAAACGATAATTAAATTATAATTAAAACGACAATCGATTTGAATACAACAATTTTTCCGTTAATTTTGGAATTCTTTTGGCAACAATCGGTAAAATTGACTAAAATTTAGTCCAAAAATATGTGAACAAAAGGTTGATTTATTTGTATATTTAAATTGAAATAATATTTATTTTAAGCCTTAAATTAAGATATAGTTAATACTAGTGCAAGGATTTTTCGGGAGTAAAAACCGAGAAAATCGGTCGGGAATCGGGAATATAAAATTGCCAAATTCGGGAATAAAATCGGGAACATAAAAACAATATTTTTCATTAATTTAGGGAATGATTGAATAAAATATACATAAAATCTTGATTAAATGTCTTTAAAATGTTTGAATTTTATTCAAATTTTATGTTTATTGAAGAAATTTTTCATTATATTAATTATAATTTTGAATTATATAAAAAAAAATCAACCATTGCTTCTAAAAAAAAGTTTTTATTTAAAATTTTTGTGATTTTGTGTTCAAAATTTGATTTTAAAAATATGTTTTTTTTTATTGTTTTGCTGAAAATTTATGATTTGTGAAAGAGGGTCCGCGTTTTATTGCATATTTATGGAAGAATTTTTTGGAAGTTGAAGGGGATAATGAAAAAATTTTAATTATAATTCGTTGTTTAATGCTCTATGATATTGTATTCTAACTTCTATTAATTAAAGGTTGGTTGATTAAGAAAATGAATGCTAGGAATATAATATAATATTGATTTTTAACCCAAATCCATATTAATAAGGGTTTTAAGACTTAATTTTTTAAATTTAAAATAAACTTTAATTAAATTTGTCATTTTTCGGTGAAAATTTGACTAAATTTGAAAAATCTGGAAATTTAGATGAAACTTTGAAATTCGGGAAAATTCGGGAAAAATAAAACCTTGTATAATAGACCAATTAAAGTTTATATATTTACTAGAAGTAAATTCCCGAAAATATATCTAACCAAAAAGATTCGGGAATTCCCGAAAAACCTTGTTCTAGTTAATACTATCGGTGAGGGAATACATTAGAAGTGTGTCTTCACGTGTGAATTACGTCGTCATATGAGTAGATATTGTTAAGAGCTAAAACCCGATCATTGATGTCAACAAAAATTGATTTGAAGAAAAAGAGTCAAAACATTTGAATAAAGACATTATCGTTGATATACCTGTCTTCTATTGAAGAATATTTACTCCATTGGACTTTAGAACTGTTTTATTGGACAAAATTGGTGTGAATTAGAGGCATAAGTTAGCCAAATGTTAAGAAACGAACCGAAACCGAAATTTTTAAACAAAAACAGAAAGGGTTTCGATTTTTTCCGGTTTTTACTAAATACCGATTCAACTACTCATTTCTTACATCAATTTCTAATATTTAGAGTTTATAATGAATAATAATATAATTTAAATCTAAAATTATATAATCTATTATCTAATTTAATATTTTTTGACTTATTTTTGTATTAAATTTATAATTTTTTTTCTTAAAATATATTTTTTAAAAACCGAAACCGAAATACTGGAACCGAAACGGAACCGTACCGAGAAACTGTATACGAATCCGGAAAAAACCGATCCGGCTACGGTTTTGTTCGGTTTTAACCGAAATCGGTTAACCAACTTTGGCCTCTAGTACAGTGTATGAATTATCTGTGTTAACACTTTTTATTTGTTTTTAAACAACAGTTTATTAAATAAACGCTCATTTGTGTGGAATCGGTTTCATAAGAAGTTAAAAATTAAAGAAAGTGTTGGAAATATAAATATATTTTTGATTTAATTGTTATTCGGATTATTATGAGTTTAAAAATGAATAACACAAAAGAAAAGTAAAGAAAGCGATGGGGAAGAAGAAGTTGTTTTCGTTGAAGTCAATAATCGGTTATTATACAACTTTTGTCACATGTTTTGAATCCATAAATAATTTTAATATTATTTTAGTGATTATTTATTTAAATATTCTCTTTTGTTAAATTATTTAATTAATAAATGAAATAAAATTATTTCTAATGATTTATAGCATTATTTATTTATTAAAAATTATATATTTTTAAAATTTTAATAAAATTATAGATTTAATTAACGAATAAATATTGAAAAAAGGTAAAACAAACAAGACTCGAACTCTGTTCATAAAACTTATATGCTCCTACTTTTACAATTAAACTAGCTTGTTAAACTAATGTATAATGTTTTAGAATCAATTATAACGATTGAAAATTATTCATGGTTTTGATTTATATTTTTAATAATACAATTTATAGTCAATAAATTTATTTTTATATAAAATTAGTGGAAAACTATTTAATTTAATTCTGAAAATATTTAAAATAAATGTTTTATTAACTTTTATTTAATTTTCTGAAATAAAAATTATAAATATTTTATTCTTTTATTTTAATTTATTTTAAATTATTAATATATATACAGTCATGGCCTTTTTACGTGGGACTCAATTTGTATCTATATCTCCGCTAATATTTATTATAATTTAATTGCTTTTTAACCCCAACTATGGTTTTGCCTAAATTTTCTTAGAATAAAATATTTTTAAATTATCTTTTATAATTATCTTATAATTTAAGATAATATGTCTTTTTCTATATCTTGAAGAATTTAATGGATTTAAATTAATTTTGGTAATTTACATAAACTAGATCAAATTTAAGCTTATAATTGTTTTTTTGTTTTACAATATTCTTTTTGGTTTTGAAATAATCAGCTTGTAAATTTTAAAATTTTGAAAATTCGAATTGATCATATTCATAGGTTTCTTAACAAATTTTATTGAAACAAGTTGCGTTTTATGCAAAATGAATTCTGTATTGTTGTCGAGACAAGAGGCCGAAAATCCTTGCCCTCCACAATTCACGATCCACAGCAACAAGATTATCCCTATCATAGGCTAACCCCGACCCGTCAGTAGTACCCCTACGTTTGGTACACAGTTTTTCAAAATTTTGTGAAATTTTTTATTATTGTAACAATGAATTTTCAATTATGTGTATGGCGCGCGATTGTCATGTGACAATCTTTGTAAAAACATCAATGTCAAAGCACGTGACAATGATTGCAAACAAACATTGCAGATCATGTGGAAATGTTTGTAAACATAAAATTTAAAAATTAACAATTGATTTTATCTTAATTTATACTATAATAAATTATTGGGAATAAAATTTTTAAAATTATTTCAATTGTTGTAATGGATTTATCCATTGCAAACAGTAGGCAATTGTTTAACCTAAGCTTAACTTTAGCCCCCTTAGCCCCGTATCCTAGTTAAAAAAGAAATAATAATTTCTAAATTGAGTAAAATCATGTAAATTATTATAATTATTTTAAACAACTTCATTGTTATAATGTCAAACAAAATTAAGTATGGTATTATAATATATTATTATTGAATCTTATTTTTACATCTAGATAGTTATTGTAAAATAAGTGTCTGTGCGTCTAAATAGGAAATCGATAAATTTTAAAGTTTCTTATTAAAAATTTATAGATATTCGATTTTCATTTCGAATATCGGGTCTTAAATTGTTTTAATATACAAAGTATTTGTGGATAAGATATGAATGCATTCTAGTAAATTTTAAACAATGAATAAAATGAATAAGTTAGCTATATAAATACTAGCTTATATTTTGACCTTGTTAATCATAAATTATTGACAATTTTAATAACATTATTCAATATCTTTAATTAATTCATATATTATTCATAAATAATTTGTATACAAACAAACTTAAAGAACCGATATTCGGGTGAAGGAGTGATCATTGGCACAAATTTTTTATATATTGGGTGCTCCACTCTAAACTTAACCAGTGACCAATTTTGTCATAAAAAATGGGCCAAAGTATCTATAGGAGAAAGTAAACTCAAACCAACTATTCTAACCGGAATGAGCCTAGTATTTTATCTCATACAGTTATTAAAATAACATCGCGAACTAAGTCCTTTTTTGTGCATTCAAGTTTATCTAGGTTAGAGTTGAAATTTTCAAGTGAAATTTAGAAGAGCAATATCTATGATATCACTTTATATTTATTTTATTAAACATATTTATTAAGGTTGGTTACAATATGTCTTCCTGTGATATACAATCAAATACAAAATGGTTTAGAGTCGTTTTTTCTCGATTATTGCTTAACGGATAAGAATAAAAAATTCCTTAAAATTCCAAATATAAAATTTTCCTATTATTATTTAAATGCAATCAATTATTTTGTATCTAGTTCACTTTTCCTTAAAATATGTGGTTCCAATATCTGATATGAAAATTAATATAAAATATACAAAAATCACTAATTTGATTTTAAATAAACTACAGTTCTTTTATTTACCGATTTAACTCATCTTGTTGTCAAATTAATTATAATAATTCCTTTATCAGTAACAATATAAAAATCATCCCAGTTTTAATTAATAATTATGGTTAGGCATAGGGTGTAGCATATGTCAAAATGAGACATAATGTAACCAATCCTAATAATTATGTTTAACAAAATAAATCTAAAGTGAAATCATAGATATTGCTCCTCAAAATTTGGTTTACCGATTTGAAATCGGAAAAGTATTTTTAAAATAAATAAAAAAATAACAAGTACCAAATTTTACTATTTAGTCCATATTCCAAAGCAAATTAAATTTTCAAGGAAATATATTTATATAGCTCTTCCAAAGATATTAAAATATATACCAAGTCTATATTATTTATTAATAATTATTTATACATGCAAACAAAAATAATTAATCTAAGTAAAAGATGAAAATGGGATTTTATCAAATTTTAAATAAACTTTTTATAAAAAATAATTTTTTTCTAATTTTATATTGAAATAAATTTAATAAAATACTTACTATTCATAAATAAATTACAATTAAAAACAATTATTTAATTAAATAAAATATTGCCTAAAAATATTAAATATGTTTATTAAAAAAATCAACTCATCATTTTGTTTATCTAATTAGAAAAATAAATATTTATTTAAAGGTTTTTTTTAAATTGAAAATTCTATTCAAATTTTTTAAGGTTAAAATAGTATATAACGTAAATTCTTACTTATAAATAACACTTTTAGCATCAAGAACATTCCATTTAAAATTTTTTTTACTGAATTTCTTCGAAATTTTGATATATTTATTAAATTTATTTCATTTTTAAATGAAAATTTTTATAAGGTTTTTAAAAAGAAATATTTAAGGTTATATAAATAAACAATATAAATATTTCTTTACCAATATTTGCTTTAATACATGAATAAATTAACTAAAATAATTAGAAAACTGAAATAAGGATTAACCTTAAAACTGCCAAGTCAAAAAAAAACAATATTCTCAAATTCAAAACAAAGTCAGCAATGCAAAAATATGAATTGGCCTTTTTTCTATTGAAGTGTAAATAATGTTTTTGTATTTTAAATTTAGAAATGAGAATATTAAAAACCCTTAATTTTTTATTATTGTTTTAAAAACGGCAAAAACTATTACACTTCAATTACAATAAAAAATATTTTAGTTTTAATAAACAAAGAACTCACATGACAATTTTGAGTATCGCTGATAATGTTTTAATCAACGATGACACAGATTTAAGCATCATGAAAAGAATTAATAAAATTACTATAATTTTTCAATACATATATAACTATAAAATTAATTAATATTTAATAAATTTTTTCAAAATCAGAAATGTATTATTTCATTAATTTTATATTAAAGTAAATTTAATAAATAGTTAACAAAAACAAATTTTTTAAAAAATTTTAAAAAATTAAAGAAAATTTTAAGAAATAATTTACAAAAACTTCAAATAAATTTTTGTTTGAATATGCAAAAAAGTTTAAATAAATATAATTTTAATAGATAACGGATCAAAAAAATATTTAAAAAATTTTGCTTATATAATTATTTTAATTATAGTATATTTACAGTTTTTTAATTAAAAATATTTTGATTATATTGATTAAAGTAGCTAGTTATATAAATCGTTATCCTCAAATTTGAAAATAATAAATAATAACTAAAATATTAAAATAAAATTATTTTTGTTAAATTTTTAAGGATATAATACGTTTAGTTTAAAATAAATTCATTATAATATTTTATATAAAATTCCTCTTGGTTGTTTTCACGGAATGCATTAATAATCAATGATTAATTTTTGACCATGATATATAAGTGATATATACATGAGTTATTATGTAATACTACCTACTGGGCTCATATGATTTATAATTTTTTTTACTTAATATCTATTACTAATTTAGGTTATTGTATATTTTTTCATATTTGAAAAAGTGCGATAATAACAAATTTTTAAAAACTTGTTAAATTTAAAATTAATTACAAATTCTAAATTTATTCCAGGTTCTGTTTTAAAATAAATTTCAATAAAATTAAAACAATATATAAATAATTACAAATAAGTATTAAATAAAATAAATTTATTTGTTAATATTAAAAGTGAATATTAAATATAATATAACGTGTGTGTTTTTATCCATTATTAATATTTTAATAATTTTGTTAACATAAACAGTTTAATTGAAAAATGTTAACAGTTTTCTTTAAAAATCTTCAATATTTTGATTCTATCCATATTTTATGAATTTATTTAAAAAAATTTATAACTAAATTCTAAATTTAAAATTATTTCTTCTCTTTATCAGTCACATTCCATTTAGTATAACCTATTTGATTTTATACAAATTCATCATACCTTTCAAACACCCATTCACAAAGAAATACATTATATAACACAAGAAAATAATCATTTCTTAACTAATAATTTTTTTAAAAAATTAAAATCTATATTAAATTGAAATGACAATTAAAACAATATAATTTATTATAACTTCAAATAATTTTCCCGGAAAGATTTTTTCTTTCCATTGAATTAAGTCTTGATAACTTTATTCATTAATAAGCTACTAATTAAATATTAAAATAAATTTTTATTTTTTTATAAAAAACTACATTGTTTAAAATAGAATCAAATAAAGTTTGTATAAACATTTTTAAGTTAAAATGATGAAACAACTTTATAAGCCAACTGTGTGATATAACCCAGGTCAAAAGATACTCATTTGTACTTGATTCGAAAATAAATTAGAAGATTTTTGTTCAAATCGATTG
>JAQFZM010001591.1:0-17444 GCA_034695785.1 Galumna obvia | reverse complement strand
TTCCAAAAAATTGATTATTATATCGACTATTAGAGATATTTAATCGAATCATTTGATGTAAAACTATTATCAAAGATTTGATTTAAAACCATTTATTCTTTAGAAAAAACTTATGTAAATCTAGTTTTAATTTATTTTAAAAACAACTTTTTTTATGAATATTGTTTTATATAATTTGTCATAAGATAATACAGTTAGGTATCGATAGCGTAAACAAACACTAAAGTGAAGAAATTAATACGATTAATCATTTTTTAATCCCGGAGTACAAACAACAGCCATAGTACGTAAATAGGGATCAATAAAGTGAACAACCAATAGAGTAAAGCATTTTTGATAACAAATTGTAATATTAAATGTAAAATGTAATCGATAACGTTAACAAAATCTTATCTTAAATACAGAATATATTACATGATTTAAAGAAATATTTTTCTGTGATGAATATATAAAAACATTTGATCCTGAACTCTTTTATTTCAAAGAAAGTAGAAATATAGTTGAAAATTTTGATATTTTATCTAGTAATTCAAATACAATTTGAAAGAAAATATAATTTCAATCTTTAAAAAATAAATTATTTATAAAACTTATTTTAAATATAAATAAATTCTCTTATTTTTTATTCTTTTAATTAAGACGAGCATGGACAGTTATAGTTAGATAGTTCAATTTAAGTTAAAATTAAAAATGTTTCTAAAATGTTATTCAATGAAATAACTCATAATATATAGATTTATCTCTTTTTTATGGTAATTAAATATTTGCAGTTTGCTTTTCTAAGAAACTTTATTTCATCAGAAATGTTAAATTTCTAAGGTATAACAAAAACACTCAAAATAACTATTAATGAGCATTTCATCTTATGGAACAATGGTAAATATGAAATATATATTCTATTTAAAATATAATTATAATATAATAATAAAACTGTTAACTCTCCTATCTTGAATCGTTTGGGATCAAGAATTTGAATTCAAGATAGGAATAATTCTATATAGAAAAGTTACCATAAGTGTCTTATTTGATGAATAATACGAACAAATATTAAGAGTAATATGAATTAATTAACAAATTTAGTTATAAATGATTGATTATGATTAACACTTAATACATTTGTTTCAAATTTCTTTTTTAAAGGAATATTGTATTGTAAATGTTATTTGTATTATTGTTAAAAACTTTATTTCAATCTGTAATTTAAGAAAAATTCAAGTAAAGAGATGCAAATAATACCTAAAGGGACTTACCTTTTGATTCAAGATTCAAGTTAGAAGGTTCAAGATAGAAGAGAAATTTTAACAGTTTTTACGAAAGTGAATCGGGTCTTGAAAAATAATTCAAAATAGATCTAAATTCAAGATAGGAGAGTTAACAGTAATTCTATAATAATAAAATAGTGTAACTGAATTATATAATAAAATAATTTTAACATACCTTTTGCATTTATTGATGATTAAATCAAAATGTTCTTCAATAAATTTTTTTTGTCTTTTTTTAAATTTTAATTTTAAAACCTTTTCTTTCAATTCAACGACATCTTTTAAAATAACTGACATTTCGTGGCTCAGCTCTAAAGTTAAACTGAAAAATAAATGTATTTCTATGGAATTTGAAAGGATATTCAACAAAAGATCTTAACAAAAGTTTTTACACAAAAATATTTTCTATTCCGTGGGAACCTCTTTAAAATATTTTAAAAACAAGTTGGAAAGCTTATCACTTATATACAGTGTAACCACTTTATAACTAATATATCTATACTATACTTTAGTTTTATATAACGAATATATGCTATAAGAAGTATAACCTGTAAATTATTTATGAAACATTAAAATTTAAACAATATCAATATCAACTATATTTTACTTGATTTAAAATCCAAATTTGTAATAGTATATTTATATAATAGTAATATAAAATTTTGCAAGGTAATTTTTATTGAACAAAATAAAAGAGGGCGCTGCTATTTGGGAATTTTTAAAAAAACCTATTAACTGTAATATTATTATTGCTATGATTTTATTGGTTTTAAAACGATTGGTTGAAAAATTTTCAAAAATTCTTTGTATAAAATTTTCCATATATATTTTCGTAAAATTGTTAAACATTTATGTGATCAAGATCATTTTGTGAATTACTATAAATAAATCATAAAATTGTTCAAAAAATTATTAATTCATAATTACTTATGTAAAACAATTATATTCTCTAAATTATGTGTTTGACAACCGATTAAACCAAAGATGAGTTCATCAAAAATTAAACGAAGAGTAATCACAGTCTATACGCAAAAGGAGTTTAACTTCACTAACGGTATTAGAAGAGTTGTTCCTATATATATCCGGCCCATAGATAAGAGATTTTTCGCCAAAACAAAAACTGTCTTCACTGATGTCACACTTAGTCGTGTAGAAGTGGTCAAAGTGGCCGAGCTAAGACCATACATAGCTTTACGCTTTAGACAGAACACAAAGAAGTCTATCATGGATACGATTGATATGAATTTCCAATTGAAAGCCGTTGAAAAATTCTTCACTCCTATTAGAAAAAAGATATTTATAAAGGATTGGTATCGAAGAGAAGACTTTTTTAAGTATATATTGTGCAACGGAATAGAACGGAATGATTTTCCTCGACACTCGACTTATAGAAAGTTTGATAAGTTTAAAGTATGGATCAAAGACCATAATTACTTTAAAAGTGACGGTAAAAGCGATTCACCAGAAAAGAAGTCTTCAGAAAAGAAGTATTTAGAAAAATGAAATATGTTGAGTAAAACAGAAATGGATCTACAACTCAAGACAAAAGTGTTCAGAAAATTAAAGATATTTTATTTTGTCTGAAATAATTTTTTAGTTTATAATTTTTGTATAATTTAAATATATTAATCATTTTGTATTTATATTTTTCTCATGCTTTTTAAATATTTTTCTATTACATATTTTTCCATTGAAAATATAGCGTCCGCTAACTGTCGGAAACGAATAGGTATTGCTTTGTATTACATTATTTTCGAAAATCATGTGGCGCCAACTTATGTTTTAAAAATTAAATAAAGTATTAGTCAATAAATTTTTTATTAATAATTTTTAATTCAAAATTTAATAAAAATTTAATTTTATTAATATTTTGAATAACTTGTATAATTAATATTTTTTACCGTTATAAAACCAAGTTCAAATAAAAATTATCGTCTTTGAAAAGTTTAAAATAGTTATTAATAAACAAAATATTTAATAATCTTTTACAAATTTAACTTTATTAATTGTATAAGCCGCGACTTATAAGAGTTGACGTTAATTAATATTTTTAATTAATTTTTAATTAAAATTTTTAATTAATTTTTAATTTATATTAATTAATATTTTTAATTTTTATTAATTAAAAATTATAAGTTAATTAATAATAAATTTTTAATCAATTAATTTTTTATTAATATTTTTAAAACAATAGATTAATTAATTAATTAATTAATCGGGGTAGGATCTATACTATACTACTTAAATATAAATTCAATACATTTCAAACACTTCGAAGAATTGATTTAAAACAATAGAAATTCTTTAAAACATTTAATAATTGAAAACCAAATTTACGAAACGACTAAACTTTTATTGACTTCAATATCGAAACTCAAGAATTTAATTGATTTTGTATTACGAATAGAATTGAGTGCAACTCATTTGAGACAATTATCACAGAATTGTAATCAATTGAAAAGAATTGGTTTTTGGTTTAAAATAGAAGAAAACAATAGTTTTGTAAATATGTTGTCATCACTGAAGGGATTCAAAGCATTGAAACGATTGGATATTTACACTGTCTTTGAAAGTGGATTATCTCCAAACGAAATGAATAATTTGCTGTCATTTTCAAAATTAAAGTCAACCCTTCATTTGACTCATTTTAGGATAACTTTAAGTAATGTTTTTGTTATTAATGAAAATATTATTTTTAAAGACTTTGAGAAAAAATTTCCAAAACTGCAGTCATTAGTAATCGATGGAATTGTAATCAATTGCAGTGAATATACGACACATTTTCTGAGCCGACTCTCAGATCTCAAAGTTATAAAGTTTAAGATAACTAAAGACTCACCAAAAGATGAAATCGAGACTAAACTGAAAGAGAAGTGCAAACGAATCACAACTATTGATATGGAGGTATACCCAAACACTGATCCGTTATACCCGGGTTTGTTCGATAATATTTTTAATTAAAAATATCTTTTTGTTATTTTATTTAAAAAATTGAATTTAAAATTATTTAAACAAAAAATGAGTCAATAATTGAATTTATAGTAAATCTATTGATAATATTTTTCAACAAAATATAAATATTCAAAACTTAATTAAATTGAAGATTAATTTAAAGGTATTAAAAATATTCGTTAATAGAATTGTATTTCAATTAAATATTGATTTAATTTAAAGTTATTTTTGAAATATTTTAAGAATTACTTATCATTTTATAAGTATTTCTTTCGTATGTATTAATGGTTTTAACCTTTTGTTTAAAATGTAATTAAATTTCATTAAATAATAATTAATACAAAAATGTTTATGAAATAATTCCTTATTTTAAAGATTTGTAAATATTTTATAATTAATCGATTATTCATTTAATATGTATTAATATTTTAATTTCTATTTAAAATTAAATTTCATTAAATAATAATTAATACAAAAATATTTATATTTTTATCATTAAGTATTCATTTATATTACTTTCAATCGAATTAATCTTCGATTGACTCTAAAATGTTTTAAATACACAAAAAATTTTATTTTATTTAATATAAAGAAAATGAGATTTTTATTTGCTATTATGTTATTACCAAGGTCATAAAGAACTGGTCACACAATTGATTTTCAAAACTTAATCTAGAACATTCAAATTATTTAGGATTCCAAAGAATAACACTGAAAATATCTAAAAAAGAAAACCATGGTGAGTTTATAATTAAAACTAAAGATATTTGAAAAGTGAACAAGGGTATTGTAGAACTTCTATAATTATAGCATTTCATAACATATCCGCCAAAAATAGGACTCAGAGCATATCTAAAACATTTAATTAGTAGCTTGGTATGAGCATGCTAACTTTTTTATACCCTAAAGTTTCAGAAGTTGTGAAAAGTGATGAAAGTATGGCTGTTGTGGACGGACTCTCTTCGTAACCATAATTCCTATGAGAATATCATTAATAACTGTTTAAAATTATCAAGATTACTTTAATTCATTAAATCCCTAAACAAAACTGCCCACAAGTACTGCACTGACACCAATTCCAAGATATAATTGTGAGAATAATACCAAGATTATATTACTATTAAAATTAAAGTTAACTTATTTTGAGTTAAAGCATTAAAACATACGAATTGATTGGAAGGAAAGGTAAGGGACCGACACATGTCATACATATAAGACATGAAACACATCCCAAAAGACTTATTCCGTAGCAATGGTTTAGTTCTTCAGATAAATTTCTCTTAAAAAAATTCTCTTAAAAAAATTCTATTAATTAATAATTTTAAACTAAAACCCAAATAAATAATTTGAAAAACTCAAGAATTAAAATAAGCAAGGCTAACAAATATTGAATGTAAATATTAAGGCTTATCATTTTAACTAAATTAAATTATATATTAATTGAACTTGGCAAATATAAAACTATGTTTAGCAAGTATGTTTTAGCCAAAAAACTTATACATTAAAATAATTAGGTCTTACATGGATATATCCAAGGTAACATAATAACTAAAATTAAATATTCATTAAAATGGATTTTAATTAATTTTTTATTATCGGTTAACGATGTCTACAACTTATAACGCAATAATCAAATTTGAATATTAATTTAAAAAATTAAAGGACCTTGCCATTTTTCACTTAAAGATTGCTTTATTCACAGAATTAACACAAAAATGGATAAAAATAGTGTCGAATCCTTTGAAAAGTTTATAAAAAAGTTAACGAATTTAAGGGAAATATATTTATTCGATAATATTATGAATGAATTCTCAGTTTTTAATCAAATGTTTGTCAAAACTCTCACTAAAAACTGTAATAATTTAACTAAAATTGTTTTAAGTTTTGGTATTCAATTCAAACAATTATTAAATAAGGATTTCATCGATAAGTTTGGCTCAAATCTGGTTTCACTCAAAATAGTGTCCGACTATTATAAGCGTATGTTTTGTTACATATTTTCTGATATTTATTTCGTTTTAATTAATAATTTAAACTTAAAAACAGTTCCATTCACTCGAATATATCAAAGACTATCTGAAGACGACATCAAAACAATAAAACTATTGATTGAAAACAATAGAAATACTTTAAGACATTTAAGAGTTGATTATTTTGATATCAAAGATAAGTTTAATTCCGTTAATACTGTAATGAATTTATTACCGAAACTCAAGAATTTGATTGATTTGGAAATATTACCGAAAGAAGTTAACGACACTCTATTTAACCCTTATTTGAGACAAATATCACTGAATTGCAGTCAATTAAAAATGTTTTGGTTTAGTTATACCATCGATAATAACAATAGTTTTGAAGATTTGTTGTCATCTCTTAAACGATTCAAAGCATTGAAACGATTGATATTTCTTTTAAATTTTGATAAATCTTTTGACGAAAAGACGATTGAAATTAATTTGTCGACACTTTTAAAATGTGAAAACCTTCGAGAGTTGACTCATTTGAGACTCTTTTTGTATATTTATTATTCGCCAAATATTGACGCAAATAATGTGTTTAAAGATATCGATAAGAATTTACCAAAACTTCAATCATTAGATGTTTTTGGAATAAAATTCAATGAAAATTCAGCCGATATTCTGAGCCGACTCTCAGATCTGAAAAGAATTGTTTTATTTGTTACTAAAGAGTCAGCAAAACATGAAATCGAGACTAAACTGAAAGAGAAGTGCAAACGAATTACAACTATTTATTTCAGAAAACTCTAACTTTTCATAAGAATAGTCTTCAGACAATGACTCAAATATGAATAAATTATATGAAATACCTTTTTGTAATCTTATTATAAAATTTGTAATAAAACAATAAATTAGTTAATAATTGAATTTTTATCCAAAACTAATGATAAATATTTGTAATAAAATAAAAGTCATTAAAAAATTATTTTAATTAATTACTTTAAATGAATTCTTTTTTTAAACACTTTTTAAAATTCATAAATACTTTACTGAATTATAAGTTTATATTAAAATCAAAGAATGATGAATGAACAAGGTGAACTAAATCAAAATAAAATAAACAAGAACAAATTTTGGTTGAGTAGTTGCAAAACTTTCAAATGTTTTTCATTTTAGAAACAATTGTATTGTTTGTGATTTTTGGTCAGTACTTAGAACAGTATGCGATGATTACCGGATGGCATACATTATCTATGAATTTAAATCGACTACAAATCGCTTCAATAAAAGTGTCCTCTCATTCAAAGGTTCTTCCATTAGATGAAAAAGATCCCTATAAAGTGGTTAATGAAAGTAACACATTTTATTGGCCAGGGTATATTTTTGGCGAAAAATTAGGAGAACAGAAGATTTGTGGCGTAAGGGTTGGCGAAAATATTTGTAAATCTAATAACATTTTCATATGATTTTTAGGGGTTATTCCGATTCTCCAGTGTGGCAATACTACCTTGGTCGTGCTGTTCTTATTGGCATAATTAGCCAATCACCTCAAGATAATAGATATGGATGTCAATGGGATGAGTTCACTGGTTATTACACAAATGGTACTAATGTTCATTAAATAAACGAAACTCAATCCAAGATAGTTTGGGTGCCAATGGTTATGCACTGGGTCACTTATGTTACACAATCTAATTAGCTAACAATTGTATTAATAATAATAGTTATAATTATATTTGTTTTGTTTTACTTTTAATATATACTTTGATAACAAAATGTCTAAAATGAGATTTGAGTCAAGAATATAAAGTAATTATAAAACTACTTTTTATTCAAATACAGTTAAACCTCCCAAGAGTGAAAACCTCTCATTTATGTACATAATTTTGGTCCCAATTTATTAAAAATACATTATAACTGAACCTCTAATGAGTAAAAAGTCTCTCATCTCTGAAGTTAATACAAAACTTTTGACTCCAATAGTATCAGCACAACCTCTCATTTAAATATTTTTTCGGTGTTTTAAATACTGTAAAAACATATTATTCCAAGATTTGTTTATATTCATCAGTATGTGCCATGGTCAACTTGACAGGGGGTATTGCTATTTTTGCCTACTTTTCTAACGACAGGGGGGGTATAGGGGGGTATTTTCAAAATGGCCGCCAAACCTAAAATAGGCAGTTTTATAGGTGTTTATGGGTATTTTCTTTCTTTTTTGCATACAATTAACTCTAATTTAACGTATTCTAGCATAATTAAGCGAAAAACTAAGAATTTATCGTAAAAAATGAATTTTTCAAAAATTAAAATTTTAAGTCAAAAAATTCAAATTTACAGCTTATAGATATGGGTTAAAAACTGTAAATTTGACGCTTTTATGAGTTTTTATCATGGATGGCGAAAGGGGGGTATTCCGGAAAACCCCCACCTACGCGGCCAAAATTGCCAAAATTTGGGCTATACCCCCCCCCCCCCCCAGATGGCCATTACTGATATTCATGTCATTTTATGAAATATAGACTTTAAAGTGTTATTTTATTTGCTTATTAATAAATATAAAATATTAAAATAACATTTTCTCACAAATAATGAAGTAAGCAAGTTAATCAGAGACTATGATTCACGTCTACAACGAAACTATTAAATATTGAAACAAAATATTTCTATCGGCATATAATAGAAAAAAACTTAAGACAACTGAAGCCAATAATCAGTAAATCTTTTAATAATTTTTTAAAGATAAATTTTAGATTAAAACCTTTGATGAGTGAAAACCACTCACTAGTTAACTAAGATAGAGGTCACTAACTCTTCACTCTTTATAGATTTGACTGTAGCAATAACACTATAATATCTTTCCTAAATTGCTCTAGCTATTATTTTTTAAGAAAGGCCCAGTGGTTTGCAACGAGTTTGGTTAGATATGAAAAATGCTTTAAACGCATTTAAAATATTAAAATATCTGTTTCACAAATTTGATGATAATTTTTTATTCATTTTTAATATTTAAATAATTTTTATAATTAAAATCAATTATTAAATCAATAAATATTTTAAAGTATTTAATAATTGTTTAAATAAATATATTTTAAAAGTTAATTAATCTGTTGTAAAATATGAAATTATCTCCGAAATTGAGAGAAGAGATTATTTTTGAATCCCGAACCACATTCCCGAACAATACCATCAAAATTGTAGAAAAGGTCATTGAAATCCATTTAATATTTTTCTTTGTTTTCGATAATTAAATTATTTGACGAATACTACTACAATTTAATCCGTTTATGTAGTGATAAATGTTCCTTGATCACTTAGGTAAATGAGCTAATTTTATAATAAAGATTAACCAGATGATATTCTTGATAAATTAATAAGTTAATTCGCCTCATTTATTGAAAAATAAACATGGTGATTACATTTATTAATTTGATAAATTATATCATTGTATATAATATATCTTTTTTAAATAGAATTCTTGATATTTTGAATAGAATAATTACAATAATCTAGCAAAAATAAATTATTATTAGATTAATTTAATATGATTAAATGACTTACCAAAATGAGTTGGCTAAGTACAACAGGAAAAGTAGCAAACTTATAATCAAAAATATCAGTGAGATATCCCCCTACAATCGACCAAAAAGATGTTCTATAATAGCAAGGTTATAAATATATTAAAAAGTAAAGTATTAATATATAAATAAAATTTAACCAAGTACAAAATTTTAATTTACCCTAAAGACACAGAAGTAGACAAAAGCGCTGATAATTTTGTTGTTAACGAAAGGTTTTCCACTAAATTACTGTTTCTAAAACCAAGATGAAATAGATTGTTCAAGGTATAAATAATTATTACCTAGTCTCTTTGAAAGTTTGAGAAAAGCCACCGATCATTATGGCACTGATTCCAAAGCCAAGCAGAATTTGACAAATAATGACCATCAATATATTACTAAACATTTAATATAATATTATTATTAGGGCGATCAAAAAGTTCGCATAGTAAATAAATCGCTATTAAATTTAAACGACTAAAGGTATTTATATGATTTAAAAAGCATTGATATCATCCACTTATATGTGGTTTAATAAGATATGAAAATTTTATAAAAAGTAAATTGATTATGGAAATTTCTGAACATTTGCAAAGTACTATGTCATAGGTCACACCTTAGTAGTTACATGCAATAGTATGAGTGTATATTATAGGGGAAGAGTTGAAATTTATTTTGGCACTATAATCATCTAAATCGGTTCTGTAATAGATAAAAATTGAGTGGCTCAAATTTGATAGCGATTTATTTGCGATGCAAACTTTTTGATCACCCTAATAATATTGAACTTTAATTCTTATCTTATCTAGCTCATTTGAACACTTACGGCTTTATATGCAGCAAATATAGGGGTCCGACAAAAGTGAAGCTCAGAAGAGAAGCAATGAATCCAATTATCATCATTTGGTAACAGTCGTAGAGGTAGTGAGCGATGTGTCCGAAAATAATTGTGAAAACGACATAACTTAGACTACAGACTAAAAATATTAGACCTATTGATGAAGAACTCAGACCTGAAAACTGAGTAAAAACATTATAATAAATCACCTTGTTCTAATACCTTATTTAAATGGAGTTCAAGAGTTGTTGCGTTAAAGCCATTCATAATTCCCATATTCGATACCAACAATATATTCAACATTATTGGCAATTTTGACAATATTTGTGACCAACTTATGTCGAGCACATCTTTGGGCTATTGGCAAGTTTTTAAATTATACTAGATGGTGTTTGAACATTTTTTACCTCCTCCTCCATTGAAATGACAGACGAGAGGACACAAATTGAGGATATTATGAAAAATAAGCCCAACATAGCATTGGGTACAAAAAATCCCAGTCCTATTTGACCAGCCATCTAACCAAGATAAAATTATAAAAATAATATTTTGAATTTTAAATTAACCTGGTAAAATGTTCCACCAATGATCGGTCCTACAATCATTCCGATTCCTTCCACTGATTCAAGAATTCCCTTTAATTATAGGAAAAGAATTACTACCTTGCATAAATGCAATAACTCAACTAGATAACCTACATAGGCTTTAGCAAGGTTATCTGAAAAATCTGTTGCAATTATATTAAATACCAGGGTATTGATTATTCCAATTGAATACCCGATTGAGAAGCGATTAATAATTCCAAGAATAACAAATAATTTACTCGAAGAACACCATTGAAGGCAACTTATCAAGTATAAAATAGATTAATAATGTTTATTAATAATGTTAACAAGTCAAATTAATACCCAAAAAGCATTATTAGTAGACCTGAGCTTCTCAACGTTATTGACATTAACCTTTTTAAGCCAATAAATTTGATCTTGGTAATTTTTAAAAAAAATCAATATTCAATAAATGTAATTGTTAAGATTAAATTATTTAATTTTAATTTAATCTTGATAAATTAAATTAGATAAAAATCTTACTAATTTATAACTGGAGAATGATCCTAGCAAGAATCCAAAATTCATCGAGCTCATGATAAGGCCGATCCATTTTTCAGATATTTCTCTTCTTTTAGCCTTGGTAATTTTGTTAATTTCAATATGAATTATATCTTTAATTGTATTTAATACAAACCTCTTCCGGGAAAAATGATTCATAAATAGTATCGTGAGTCCCCATACAGAAATTGCAAGATATAAGTAACGGTAATATATATGATTGAGTTTCACCTCGACTATTATCAAGGAGTTTAAAATATTTCCAATTTTTATCATTTTTGACATTAGAATTATTAAATTCATTATACATTTTCTATGATATTTAAATATTAATTGAAAATAATAAGTGAATTGTTATTCTTTAAAATAAAAATGAAATAATTGTTCAAGATCATATTTTTAATCAAAATTCCAAAGTAATTAAAAACAAATTTAAACTGACACATTTTAATAAATAAACTTTTTTCTTATTTTAAAATTCAAGTAAATAAGCAAGTTAGTAGAAAACATGTAAAATAAGCATGCTCATTTCACAATAAATTTTTATTATTATATTTAATTGAAATTTACTGTAATTTATTAAAATTTTCTCAAACCATTTCTGAAATAAAGGTATTAATAAGATAAGCTTGCTAAAAAATTTATTTTAACAGGAAATGTATTTAACATAGACCTTGGTAATTTCATTATGTACATTTGCTAAATAATCAAAACAAAATTTGCAAGTGTATTGTCAATCATTGTGGAAATTTATAAAATTAAATCTTTGTATTAATTTATTTAATAATAAACCTGTTCTTTTTATTTTTAATAATAATGTTTAATAAAAATAATAACAAGATAACTTTTTATATATTTTAATAAATAGGTTTATGGTCATTTTCTATATCTCTTTACCTAATTTTTATTAAGCTTTCTATATCAATTATAGCAAGAACATTTGCAATAGATTTCATATCTACCTTTTGATAATTTATTAATTGATTTAATGAGAGCTTTAATAATATTATTAAAAATTATAATTAAAATACTATTATTGACTCATTTCTTGTTTAAATCTCTTCAATGATAATAGTGATGATAATAGATCTGCAAAACTGTTGTCTTCTTTGATTACAAACCAAAAACCAATTATTTTCAATTGATTGCAATTCTGTGATAATTCTTTTAATTCAGTTAAAGTCAATTCGCTTCTGATCTCAAAATCAATTAAATTCTTGAGTTTCGATATCGAAGTTAAGAGAAGTTCAATCTTTTCTTCATTTATTGAGTATTGATTATTAATTAAATGTTTTAAAGTATTTCTATTATTTTCAATCAATACTTCAAATTGATTGACATCGAAGTCAATCAACACTTCAAAACTGATCACTAATTTCTTCAAATGCTTGATATGAACAACAGATAAGTCTGGAATACAAACCATTAGTTCTTCAATATTTGAGAGTTGAAATCTGTTTAAATATTATAAATAAATTAATATTTTATAAAACATTCGTTAATTAATTATTAAATTTAAATTATTTATTAAACAAAACTTTAGTCAATATTTTCACAAAACTTTTACTTTTTATCAAAATTAAGACAATATTTGAATGAAACGAGACTTAATCCATATTTATGAATGACCTTGCTTAGAATGTATTTGCAGTCACAGAAGAGACAAAAATCCTAATTTATGTCAAATAATTCAATTTTTATTAATTTATTATTTGTTTTGATTAGAGTTGTAATAAACGTTTGTTTATGCGATCATTCAATGAAAGCCTAGGATTGTATTTCACACAAATTGTGAAACTTTTACACAAATTTTTCAATACATTTGAATCACATTTCACTCATTTTGTCATTAATTTTCACAGAATTTAGTGACCAGAGTTATTTAGTTAGTGTTAGTGCTCTGGTTATTGAGCTTTGAAAGTGAAAGTGTCAGTTGTCTTGTCTCTCGTCTTTAGTGTCAGTCTTCGCCAACGACAGTGAAAGAGGAAGTCCTGATTGCATGCATTGTTGAGTTTAATTATGTATTAAAAAAATTATATTTTGTGAAAGAAATTACTAATTGTATTAATTTATTTGTGAAATAAAAAAGAAAAAATAAATTATTAATTATATTAAGTGTTTAATTTTTGGCGATAAAGAAATCGCCAACTATTTCAACAGCGAGTGATACCCCGAGAAAGCCTTCAACACAAAGTCCAGCGCTAAATTTGTTGGAGGCACCTGGTAAAATCTCCGAATAGTTGTCTTCATACGACTATTCAAACCTCTGGCCAATTGACCCGTGTCTTATAACAGCAATGGCTGACAAATTAGATGACCAAAAACTTGATGCTTAGTTGGTCAGACTGATCGCACAGCGAGACAGGCTGCAAAAGAAAAGGTAGCGATGCCAACATTTGCATGTAATCACTAATTATCAATCGGAGATCGTTAATTGTCAACAATTTAACAGAACAAATAGGCTCTTCAACTCAGAGAGAGCGAGCGAGTACATCACCTTTGAGACAGAGTTCACCATCTCTTGACAGCAGTTAATCGAACGCCTTATCGTTTACCATTCATTCGCAGGACTCCGAACTCAATTTGAAAGCGTTGATGAGAATCGTAACTCAAAGCATAAGTCAAGCGATATCTGTCATGAATGCTAACTTTAATCAACGGAAATCACTTCATTTCAAACAAAGGCCGCCATATTTTAAGGGCCAGAGTATGGATCCAGTCGAGTGGTTACGGAAATATGAGATCACCGCCAGTATAAACAATTAGGCCGATTCGGTCAAAACTCTATATTTCGCCAGATATCTGGTTGGTAATTCAAATGTATGATATCAGGGAAAGTATAAGTCGAGCGCACCTCAATGGGAAGTATTCCAAGTCGATTTCATGAAGTAGTACAAACCAGAAGATTATGCGCATTAAATTCGTCTTCAATTTTATAATTATTTAACTGGTTTTTAAAAGTTTTTCAAACATTTAAGAATTATTTTAATTAATTGATTCAAATCTCATTTTATTAATAATATCAAAATAAAATCAAAAAATTTAAAAACAAATCTTTAAATAATATTTATAATTTACTTTTTAATAAAATTAAAATCTCATATTTTATAATCATAATACCCACTAGACAAAATTCCCAAAAGATCTAGTGTCTGTCCATAGACGCTAATGTTAAGTCTCCAAAACTCGTAAGGTGGTATTTTAAAAATCTAGTTTCACAGGGTTTATTCCGGAATACCCCATCCTATTTGCCATCCCCGTTTCACTGTGATATATCTGATGATTATTTCTTTACAAAAATATTATAAATGAAATAATTTGAAAAAACTTTTACAATTGAAAAACATTTATTTAATATTGAAGAGTAAGTATTTTACTTATATTTGATTTATATTGAATTTTGCCAAGAATCAAAGGAATGAATTTGTTGATGATGTTTCGATAATTTTCAGTAACAAAATTGCAAGAAATGAAATGATCTAAGGATAGATTAATTATTAAAATAAACAACAATAAGCTAAATTGATAAACTCACTTCATAACATCTAAAATTAGTAATAGTAAAGAATCTCCAACAGCTAAACCCAACACTAAATTTTGATATCCGTTCTATAAAAACATTCATCTAGACAAATTAAATATGGTTATACAAAATTAAAATTTATAGCATGATAACCTTATATTTTAATAACAAATGTGTCCAACGGATTCTTTTACCTCTAATTCTAATAATTTTATTCGAATAAAAGGATACATAAATTGAATTCAATATTTTAAATGATTTGTTCGCTTCAGAATTGACTGAAGAGGCGTTTAGTATAACAAACCAAAACGAAAATCAGGAAAACCAGAAATGTATACCAATTAACTAATTTAATTATAAAAACCAATGGTTTAAAGATAGCTATATATAAGAGGACCTCAACTATTAAACCAGAGGATAACCAGAACTGAGCCAAATATTTTGACCAAAACTTTTGATTGTATTCATTGATTTCTCTGTAAATTGAATTCATTGTTAATAAGTGTGTCATCAATAAGTGTGGATTCAATTTTTTCATTTCCAATAAATTGTTATTTGTCCGTTCAAGTTTATTCTTGATATAAACGCAGGTAACATAGAGTAAGTTATGCCCTTATGTGATAAAAGTGAATCGCTGATTTTAAAGATTAATTTATTTGTTTCCATCACAACTATTAATTGATTTCTTATAAAAAATAACAAGGTTTTTTTTCTACGCTTTCATTTATTGATTAGTAATAATTAAACTAAACCTTTAGTTATATTTTGTTCCTTTCTAATAAATAGAAAATGAATTAATGATTTTGGTATTCTCTGATTAAGCTAGATAGGTATATGTCATATGATATATCTAGTGTTGAATGTTTTCGGTCAGCTAATTTTTTAAAAATCGGAGGTCATATTCGGTGAGATGAAATTTATTGTAAATAAAAACCTAAATTCGGGGGTTGATTTCGGTCAAAATGAATAAAAACCTGCCAAAACATTATTAATATTCACTCAATGGATAACTACGGAATATTTTTGCCCCTAATATTACAACTAAATTAATAATTTACTATATTAAAATATATTGAAAATTGCTTGAGTAGTTTTATAATAAAAATCAATTAGAATTTTGAATTTTTAAATTTTGCATGCTTATTTTTCTAATCTAATTATATTGAGAAACATAAAACCCCATATCGACTGACTTCAAACTAGTTTTTAAATAATATAAAAATTAATTTATTAATTTTAATATATTTATCAATTAGATTTTTAAAGAAATATTAAAGTTTTATAAAAATGGAGAAGATAATATGAAAATTTTTTGTTTATTAAATATTAGTAAAATTGTATCTGAGTTAAATATAATTTTATTGAAATAAATACAAAAATATTAAATAAACAAAAAATATTATTAGGCGTATCAAAGATGTTGTAGAATTGAGATGAAGTTAACATTCTGAACACAACTGAATTTTTATTTGAGGACTTTTCGAAATTTTCAATTAATTTTTTTATATTTGGTCAATTTTGGTAAACTGGTTTATCTGACCGATAATATTTTTTCAAAATCGGCGGTCATTATAGGTCAAATTCGGTATATAACCGAGATCATTCATCACTAGATATATCATATATTCTTGTGACTCTTAAAAAATTGTTTAGTTTATAGGTATATATATAATAATTCTTATAAATTAAATTATATTATATGAATTATGACAAACTTTATAGAAACAGTAATCAAAACTCTGAACTTTAATTAGAAATTTTAGTTTAAGCCTTATTTAATTTATGAGTAAAACTGTATATTAAAATTAAATTGATTCAAATATTAAAATGTATAAGTAGATATTTAATATAGTATTTAGATACACATAATGTATTTGTGTTTAATATTATATATTTTGTTAATAACTGAAAATTTATATTTTCTGATTTTTTAAATATTATTAAGACAAATCATGATTATTTTTTATAATAAATTATTCTTAATATTTTCTAATTTTCAAAATTCAATAAAGTTTTTTTACATTTATTTTAGGTTTATTTCTCATATATAACTAGCCATTTTTATATTTTTTAAAAAACCTTTATATACCATTCAAATAAACTAAAATAAACTAATATTTGATATTGAGATTTTGGTAATTGTGTGGATACATATTTAATAATTGTACAAGTATAACTTGTGAAACACAATCAAATAAACCACTTGACGTATGTTATATTCCGACAGTTTCGGCTAATATCGTTA
>JAQFZM010001590.1:0-17451 GCA_034695785.1 Galumna obvia | reverse complement strand
ATTACCTTAACAAAAAAATTATATTGTAAGGTCATTCTGCCCTCCAGTTTCATTTTTATTTGAAACCATTAAAAAAAATTTATTACATAATTTATGAATATCTTATATGAATTTGATAAAGAATTTTACACTGATCTCGAATATTAAATTTATTTTTGAATCAGTTTGTTAGTTTTTAAAATATTTATAAAATTGCATTTTTGATAATTTCAATTTAATAATTTTAAAATTATTAATCATCTATAAAAGAGAAATAAATATTTAGAATCAGTATAATTTACTAAAACTTATATATTTCTGAAATTTTGTATATGAGAAAGCTTAAAATATTTTATAAAATATGAATTTTCCCCTAAAAATCACAAAAATTTCAAAAAATCTCATTTCATAATTTAACCTTGATATTTTTTAAAAACTTATTTTTGTAAAACAAAACTGGGGTGTTTTTATTTAAAATGTTTTTAACAGAATAAAAATTTATCAAGGCATTTTTGAGATATTTGTTGTCAAAGTGAAGGAGTTAGATATTTCCATAAGGTGTATATATGTATAAAAAATTGTTTTATAAATATCAAATAAAAGTTGGAATAAAAATTTATTTCAAACTTTATTTTAATTTGTCTATATCAACCAAAATAATTATGCTGCTAGATTTTATCTACTATTGCTGCAAAGATTTTAAAATTTGAAAGCACTAAAAATCATCAAGCAGATTTATTATTGATTGATTTATTGAGTGAGTGAGAATGAAAGAAGAAAAAGAAAGAAAGAGAGAGAGAGAGAGGGAGGGAGAGAGAGAGAGTTTAGAATATGTTAAAACCTTCAATTATTTCTGTATTCAGTGGTGGCCAAAATGATAAGGTATTTTTTTAATTTTTGGCTACCATTCTCGCAAAGGCGTGTATATGAAATGTTTTCAAAATGGCCGAAATGCGTTAAATTTATTGTTTTATGAAAATTTATGGGTAATTTCTTTCATACATTTCATTCTTATTTATTCTATTCTATCAAATTTGTTGAAATGAACAAAGAATTTTCTGCAAATAATTAATTTTTCAAATATAACAGTGGACGATCATTTGTATAAATTAAGAGTTGTATGAATCTGCAATTTGCCAATTAGAAATTTGCATATCATTCGTTCATATTTATTCTATTCTATCATTTTTGATGCAAAAAACTAAGAATTTACTGCAAATATAGATTTTTCAAAATTTAAAATATAAAGTAAAGTCGACGATCATTTGTATGAAGAATGGTTTGTATGAATCAACCGTTATTAAATAATTATCTATTTCTAGTAAATTTACTTCTCAAATACAAATTCATTGAAGGTTTTTATTCATCATAGGTTTTAATTTAAAATTTTTACTTAAAATATTAATAAAATATTTATTGATTAATTACTTAATTTATTTCAAATTTTAGTCTATTAAATGCAGAAATTTCAAAATCAAATATTTTTGTTGTAAACCTGATAATTTGAATAAAGATATATTTACAGGATTTTAGTAACGGTAAAATTATTTAAATGATAATTTATGCTTATACATTTGGGGTCTAAAATATTGAATCAACTTCATAGATGAGAGGTTTTCACTCTTCAGGGGTTGATTTATAATGTATTTTTATCATTTGGGGCTCAGAACCAAAATTATATTCATAAATGAGAGATTTTCACTTATGGGAGGGTACACTTTTGGAGGTTTAACTGTAAAGGTTAATCAAAAACATGCCAAAACAAATGCTGAAAAGTTGAGAAATTGTTGAAGTTTATTTGAAACTAATTTTTAACCCTTTTATTACATTATTGTTAGTCATATTTTTTCTATTTAAATATAAATGTATATATATTAAATACTTTTTCATAATAAAATTAATAATACATTAATTTCTATATAAAACTATCGTTTTATTTATATTATTTGAAATTAAGTATTATTTTAATTCAATTCAAACAAAAAATATAATTTAAATTTTAATTTAGGAAGATCACTTAAAGAAATCTTATATTATCTAATTTAGAATTGATATTTCTTATAATACAATCTTGTATATTTATTAATTTTTTATTATTTAATAATTTTTTTAAAATTAATGTTAATTAAATAAAATAAAATAACAAATTTTTAAATTTTTTTTAAGGAAACCATTTAATTCAAATTTAATATAAATATTTCATTTTGACAAACTTTATAATTTTAATGATCATCATTGTAAATTGTTTTGGCCAAACGATTTCTGTTATACTTTTCATTAATCATTTTAATGAAAATCATGAAAATTTTAGAAAAGTTTTTCCTTCCAACGATTAGCATAAAATAAAATGCGATAAAAGCAAGTAATTTATGTTTCCAATGACCAAAGGTAGTCGACTCTATGCCAACTGTTTTTATGGCTACTCTCACAAACTCATCTGCAGTAACACAAATAAATGAAAGGTATTCTTTAAAAGGACCTTCAATTAGTTTAGTACTGACAAAACAAGGCATAACTGTCTGTACTGTAACACCTTTTTCTTTGTACTCCAAAGAGAGGGCATCCGATAAATACTGAATAAAAACTTTTGCTATAAATAAAAATAATAATTAATATAATAATAAAATTGATTAAAGAAATTAATTACTTGATGAGTAAATACTTAATAAAGGAATTGGTATCATAGCTGACATCGAGGATATGTTAATTATAATACCCCTCTTTTGTTCCACCATTTTTGGTAAAACAATTTCTATAAGTCTTATATACGAAACCATATTTACGTTGAAAATCATTTCATTGAATTCAGGACTGATTTCAAGAAAATATTTTGGTTTATAAAATGTTCCCACATTATTGATCAAAACGTCGATTACATCTAATCTTTTTAATATTTCACTGATTTTTTCGTAAATATCTGCTTGACTGAAGTCAACAGCAATTATTTTGACCTTAAAAATATCAATATATAATCTAGATCATTTGTTATCAATATTAATATATCTAAAATGCAAACCTCTTTGCAATTTGTATACATCTCTTTCAATATATTTGCAGTGGTTTTCAGTTTGTTTTCATTTCTACTAATAATCACTAAATTGTATCCAATTTTAGCCAATTGTTTAGCGTATTCTAAACCGATACCATCCGTAGCGCCTGTTATCACAGCCCAAACATTGTCACCAGTTTTCCATTTAATACCAAATCCGAGAGAATACCCCAAAAACAGAACCAAATTCCTCTTAAAATACTAAAAATAACTTTTATTATAATAATTGCGATGAAAATAATCGCAACTAATTCTAAAGCCGTGAATTCAGTCATTATTCTTAGTTGAAGTACAAAATTTATATTCTGGTTTAAAACTTCAATTAAGACTTAATAATGAAATTTTTAAAAATATTATTTTAATTATTTTTAACTTAAGTGTAAGTTAAAAAACCAGTTTTATTAATAAATTAATTTTATTATCAAGTAGGTTTGCCAGACTTGCTCAATTTAGATATTTTCTCCTAATGTTTACAACCATCTATCATTTATTAGGGGAATTAAAAATTTTCTATTAAACGGTTCAATATAATAATATTTGGTAAAAAGTATTATGCAGTCGAAATTTATATTAGGGGGACTCGTTTTATTGCTCTAGCATATAGTCAGACAATAAAGCTCGAGCTTTCTGTATCACCTAAATTTGGTGACATAAACAACATTACCTAAAATGTTTTATTTGGCGCTCGGATGAAAGCATTGCTTCAAAAGTGTCCATATTTTATATATTTATTAATAAATATTAATATTTCCACTTTCGAGTCATTTGTAATGTTATATTTGAATATAATTTGAAGTTTAGGAAAAGTCCTCAATTTTGTCCTCAAGTGAAGATCTATACTTTAGCTCCTTTAACATTTGTTTCATGATAAACATAGTTGGGGTTAAAAATTAATTTAATTTGAATAAATTTTAGATGAGCAAGAGCAATAAAACAAGTCCTTCCAATAAAAGACTCGACTGTATTTATTAAACACCCACTACGTTATTTCTTAATAAGATTAAAGTTAATTTTAAAATTTAAATTTTTATAATGTTTATTTAAAAGTTTCTAGGCATATTCGAGACTATGTTCCAGCATAGTCTAATTGACGAAAAGATTATTTTAGATTGAATTTTAATCAAACAATCAACTCTATAAAGTATCTTACATCTTATTGGTGTTGAGACGGTAAGCCGGCAAACTTAACCCAAAACAAATGCGATCCTTAACAATGGACTTTACCCGATTATAGACAACCTTATCCCTATCTCAAAAATCCTTGATTATCTCTCCCAATCACTTGCGCGGTCTACATTTTGATCGCCCCCTGGTTGCCTGAGACGAAATCAATTAGAACCAAGCTTATTAGTTATTATGATAATTTTTACTTTTCAATCTTTTAAATATAACAATTTTATTTATATTTGGAAAATAAAAATAAAAATTAAATTAAATTTCACTAAATAAATTCCAAACAATTTATTTTTAAATGAAATGAATAAAAATATTATTTATATTATAGAAATTTTAACACAATTAGTTTTCCACTACATTTACGGAGTAATATGTAGTATATTGAATCATTCTTCTAAAAGACACCATTTTGTTAGTAAAGGAGAAATTTCATCTTTTTGAGAAAAACTGAGAAGAATGGAAAACTATTCATTCCTTTTTTGAGATCTAACCTTTTGATAATAACGGGAAAATTTCAACTCTTTGATGAGAACGAATTTTACTATTATTTGACAATAATTAAAAGGAAAAGTATGTTTTGACCACCATTCCCTGGTACAATTCAGGTCCATGGTAATCATTAAATCTTAAATATTTTCCAATTTAACAATTTACAAATTTCTCTATGAAATTTATATTATTCTAAACCAGTTAATGTAGTGTCCATTGAGTTTGTCCTCAAACCTTGTTCTATTAAACTTTCATCTTGATTTAAATAAATTATTTATATAGAGTATTTTTCATTGAAAAGATTTTAATTAAATCAAAAATGGTTGTATTTATGATGAAATAATATATATAATTAATTTAAATAAATTTTCAATTAAATCAATTAATAAAATTATCAAATTTATTTATAGGTATTTTAAGCTCTTTATTAAATAAAATTCAGACTCATGTCATTGGCAGATTAAAAATTTAATAATTTTGATTAAACCCTTCATTATTGGAACCTAAGTTAAAAATGATAAGGTGTCGTTTAGATTTTCAACTGCTGTTTTATTACAAAAGTAGCAAGTATAAACTTCTATGTCAACTTTATCTGGATAACTAATATCTTCTTCTTTTGGCTATTTAAAATTAACGTACCATCCAGGAGAAAAAGAGCTATAATATAAAAAAGAGTTAATTATACTGTGGGCGAATACCCCTTATCCCGAAAAGCCTGATCCCCTCTCTATAAGAGAAGAAAAAATTAGAGAATAAATTACAAAAAAGCAGTTTTTAAAAAATCAAATAAAAAGCTGGAAGGTTTAATATTTCGCAAAAGAGAAACAATTGTAAGAAAATATGATTAAAAATCTGTAAATAATAATAAAAATAGCAAAAAAACATAATATAAACTGATAAAAGCGTCAAAATTACAGTTTTTACGCATATCAATAAGATGTAAATTTGATTTTTTTGACTTAATATCACTATTTTACCATAAATTCTTAGTTTATTCGCTTAATTATTTTATAATACGTTAAATAAGAATGAATTGTATGAATAAAAGCAAGAATTTACCATTAAACACCAATAAAACTATCTATTTTTTGGCGACCATTTTGAAAATAACCCCCGTGGCGGGAAAAAAGTAGTCAAAAATAACAATACCTCCCACCTGTCAAGTTGACAATTAACATTTTTGAGAAGAATGATAGTAAAGCATAAAAATGTAATTTTGAAAGTTTTTAAAGAATTTTTAATTATTTTTTTGAAAAAATTATAGTTCAAAAATGCAATAAAATACATAACCCCTATATAATATTATAAAAATCTTGGTATAAAGAGGGGTATGAGGGGTCACATGTGGGTTTTATACGTGGCCATCCCTGAGCTTTCATGTAAAAAAAAGTTTTAAATATATTAATTCTGAGCTCTGATATGTACAGCTTTTCCATCAATTGAAATAAAATATTAATTTATTTCAGATTTTATATAGAGATAAATAGCTTTTAAAAACATTTGAATATTGCGAAGAAACTATTTATAAATATATATAAATATTTTGTTTATTACAATGACAATATACAGTCGAGGAAATAACAATCTGGGTAAGGTTAAAACGGGATTAATCTTGAATGGCTCAACGGATTTTCAATCTGTTTTCACTAAAATAATCTAGAATAAATGCACTTTATTACAAATAAGTTTGAAATAATTTGTACCAAGTTGGATAAATTTTTATTGAATCTGAACAAAAACTAATATTTTAATGAATGATATTTAAATGATTAATAAACAAGTTTTATTCAATCAAATATTTTAAGTTATCATGATAAACGAGACATAGCTGTTTAGAATGATACCAAGATAATTAAAATCGGTTAATATATAAAGAAGTTGTACCAATTTAAATTATAGGGGTTTGAACCCAAAGACCCATAGATTACCCAACTAAAATTTAAACTAGTAGTTAATGCAAATATTGTGTAATATTTCAATAGATTATAAAATATGGAACAACTTTTTTGCTTGACACATTTTGATAAAACTAATAATAAAGAAACTGTTGAGGATCAAATATTAAAAATTTACAATAAATAAAACTAAATTTTTTCAAATTTTGGAACTTCCTAAATAAAAGTAACTTAATATTGATACAATTTTCTTATTATTAATTTTATATAACGTGCATTTATTCTAGATTATTTTATTGAAAATAGAATGAAAATCTGTTTAGCCATTTAAAAATAATCAAGGTTTAACTATACCCTAATAGTTATTTCCCCGGTTGTATGTAATTTTGAAATTTTACCAAATTTTATTAATTTATTTAATTAAACTTTAAACCCTTATGGATAGACATTGCTCAGTGCCTCTTTATAATAGAGTTTAGAGGGACCAAATCATTGGTTAAGTTAATAATGCTTTATCTTTTCTATTGCCGAAAGATATCAAATAAGAATTTATACTAAATATTTATTTAATTAACTGTTTTTTTATAATTTTTTAGTACATATATTTTGCATATTTTAGTCATTTTTAGTCCACATAATATGGCATATAAATGAAAAATAAAGCATAAATTTGATGTCTTTACTTATAAGTTATAAGAAAATATTTAAAAATAAATAATTTTTATTTATTAAGTTATGATGAACTCATTTGAATCTGAGATTAAGGCCTAATTTTTATAATAAATAACAAACCTTTGCATTGATCCAGAACTATTTTCAAATATATCATTACGCAGTTTACAAATATTTTAACCCCTTAAATGTGTTTTTTTGTTCCCATATATTTGTTAATTATATTCTACTTTAATAATCGAAGTAATTAAATCATTTTTCACTACATTTACGTAGCAAAGTGTAGTATATTTAATCGTTTCGCAACCACCCACCCACATAATCTACCGGCCCAATCCACCCCTCAACCAAATTATTTCACTCTATTTAATCATATGACAACGCCAAACACCCACTCTACAGAAACATCTATTAAATTTACTGACTCATCCACCCCCCATCCTATTAGTTAACCCACCTACTCTACAGGCTCATCCTCCTTCTCTATAAACTCAGCTACATGTACAACCACCCATTCTACCGCATAACCACCAACTCTTTAGAAACAACTATCCACTTTACTGGCACCCAACCTACATGCTAAATCACCTATACAGGCTCACGCACGGAAACTACCGACTTTCCTATACACTTGACCGATTAAAATACTCTACCAAACCAACAAGCTATTCTACATGCCTACCCACCTTCTTTACAGGTTTACCAACCTAATCTACTGGCTTACACACCCAAATTAACGACCTACCCACCTACTCTACGGACCTACCCACCCAATCTACCAGCTCACAAACATAATTTACAAGCCCACACATCCCCTTTATCGGCTTACACGCCCATCCTATCCGATGTGGTATGAAACACATAAACTTAAAACAAAAGGATATGTTGTATTTTTTTGTGGGACCAAACCTTTTATTTGTAACATGAAAATTATGGCTGAAATTTATGTGATTCATATTTCTTTAATAGACTCATTTTACTAAATGCTAGTAACATGGGAACACTAACTAAAATTGGAATAATTTTAAAATGCTTGACAATATTTTTAGTTGGATTAACTTGATTTCATTTTATATTGATAAAAGCAGATAAATGTAGTGATTATAGGCTTTGCCTCAAACCTTATTTAATCTATTATATGAATTTCCATATGGAATCCATTCCACTCTCACTTCTGTCTTAAACTTCAGATAAGTATCGGTAAATCCCCAGATTTGATATAAAATTATTGGAATTGAAATAAATTGTAATATTGTATTAGACTTTGATAGGCATTATTTGAGGCAACTAGCTTTGGATAAACTTGTACTCAAATATATATTTGAATTACTTTGCAATGAACAGAGATCAGAGAACTGGCTAATGTTGTCAAGTTCATCAATCAGACATAAAAGAATTTATTAAGCAAGGTATTTGTATTAACCCTATTAAAATTTAGTTATTAATTAATATATAATTTTTTTAAAATTTTCTTTAAACAATTTTCTATTATTTAAATTAATTCAATTCAATAGTTTATAGTTTCTTTAATTAATAAAAATGGTTAATAATCTTGTTTTGAACTAAATTTATATATTCAAATTGAAATTGTGTTCCAATGGTGTTATTCTGAGTTGGGATTAATAATATTAATATAATAAGAGAGAGGATTTTCGAAATATATCTTGATACTTTATAAAAGTGTTTAATGCTCTTAATGCTTTATAAAATATATACATTTGTGAAGTCAAATCTGTTATCTGTTTATTATTTTTATCAAATTTAATTTTTTTTAGTGAATATACAGTATTATATTAAATGATTGTTTTTTTTGTAAAATAAAGAAATTATAAATGATTATGCCTCAATTTAAACAACAAAATGAAAATATTTAAATTTATCATAATCTTTGTTGGACTGAGTATTGAAGAAAGATTTTTAAGTAAATTCTTCGCCGGAATTATTTATACAGTTTTGATTGTATTCGAACTTCAATTAATCCATAATTTACTCATCAATCATGAAACGAACATGTTCATCACAACTTTAAAATATTTTAGTGTTCTTATTGTGTTTTGGTTTTTAATTTCGTATTCAATTTTAAAAAATCGTATTAAACATATTTATACTGTTTCTGAAGAACTCTATAACTATGAAAAATGTGTTTCACCACAATCACATTATTTTCATACATTTTTACTCATAATTATATATTTCTTGTTATTATTGTTATATATAATATCTCTCACTGCTAATAAAGAGATGGATGCGTTATTTATTACATTGTCATTATATTTATACATAAAAGTTAGTAAAATTATAATAATTATATGTTTAATATCTATTTTATATGTAATACAATTTATATCCGTTGAAAACAATTTAAAATATTTTAATATAATCGAAGATTTTCTCCGTTTATTGATATCAAAGAATTCAATGGAAAACTTTAAGCCATCAAAAGAAGAAGTAATCAGAGCTCAGATCACTATTCATCGTTTCATTCATTTTCAAACAATTATGGATCGAAACCTTAATATTTTAATATATTTAACCTTTATATCGTATTTAATTATTATTTCAGCGAATTTATATATTTATATACTATTTTGGTATGTTTACCATGCTTCTATTTTACTAATATTAGTTGATTTATTGATAATAACCCATTTAACATTTATTCAAATATGTTTAACTATTAAAAGACGTATACCAGAATACATTTTCAATGAACTAGCTAAATGCCAAAAGTTTGAGATCGACAGTGAGCTCACCATTGAATTGATAGTACTCTATCAAACTGTTAGTTTATTTAAGCATGGTAAACAGTTTTATTCTAGATCATTTGAAATAGAATCTCAAGTGTAGTTAATAAATTATATCTTTTATAAATTTACTTATTTATTAAAATCATACAAATATATAAGAAAATCTATGTTAAATATGTTATTAAAATTAACTTGTTAAAAATGATACCTTGTTTAAATTTTGTACTTATAATTAGAAACTTTATTATTTAAAACATAATAAATGTGTATTTTTATTATGGTGATTAAAATAAAAATTTTGGAAAATGGTATGAAATATTTTTAAATATCAAATTATTTTTTTAACATTTTCTAGTTATTTTTATTTTAACCCTGGTTATTATCTATTCACAAATATTTATGTATGTTTCATAAATAAGTATCAATGATTAACATTTTCATAGATATACTATATTAGTTATACAGTACACAATAGATCTTGTTAACTATGACTATTGTAAACTTCTAAATTTGATAAACAACCATCAAAGCCATAGCACATTATAATTAATCTGAATATAAAATTTAATCAATTTAGTTTAAAATAAGTTCTGTTAAGTTATCATATTTGATAACTATTCAAATGATTAACAACCTGTAATCTAACTTTAAAAGTAATGACATTTATAAAGAAATATTTTTTAACATCGAAATCATAATTATTATTAAAATATAAAAGTGTAAGTTGAAAATTTATACTTTTATGCCAAATAAATTATGAAAGGAAAATAATAATACACTATAAAATGTTAAAAGATATGTATAATTAAGTGAACGAAATGTAAATAATGGTAATTTTATACTAATTTTTGCGAAAATGAAGTAAATTCTCAAAATATTATTTAATGATGTCTTAAATGATAATATATAAAGAAAATAAAGAGATATAAATTGGGATAGGAACATTTAAAGTGCGCGCTTAAACATGAAAACAAGTAAAGATTTCAAATATAAATTATGTGGAAATTTAAAATTCTATTTCTATAAAAACTATTTCATGAATGAATGCATATTTTATTTACTTTTTTAGACATTATTGATAGTCATCGGTCAGTACTTTCTCAATATATTAGAGTTTTGACCATGAAACAACGTTTAGCAAGAGTGAATCATTTTCAATACAACTAATAATTAATGGGTTTACTTTTTAATTAACTAGGCAATGATATTTTAGCGAAGTATAAAAAGGGCACCCAAAAAGGGCACCCAATTCCTATTGCTAGATATAAATTAAAAATATAACATACTGTAGGAAAATAAAAGAATTTCCATGTAAATATTTATAATTTTATATTAATTTTGTCGAAAATGAAGTAAATTCTCAAAATATTATTTAAAGATTTTCTAAATGATAGATAATAAAGAAAATAAAGAAATATAAATTATAAATATAACATACTTTAGGAAAATAAAAGAATTTCCATCAAAATATATATTTTCTAATGTAATACTAAATCAATTAAATGAGTATTTGTTCAGTTAAATTTTAAAATGTTTAGTTATTTACTGAATAATATTACACATTTCTTATTAAAGAACCTCTCGAAGTTTTATATTATTTATGTTGTTTTGAAAGTTCTTTATTTTGATGAAAAAAATTCACAATAAATTTTTTATCACTACCTATTCAATTTTTCCATGATAACATTGAATTAGAGAGTCTTTATTTTTTATCATTTATTACTGTTAAATTTTAGTGAATTTTGGAATCTAAAGTAATTTGTCTTCTATCATGGTTAATTTTTTTTAAATTTCCAAAGTTTCCAAATTTGAGCCCTCCTGGTCGCTCCCACTCTCAATATTTTGGTTAAAGGATTAGACCAAATATCTTCTAATTGATTCTAAAATCGAGTAAAATGAGTGTCTTTTGATCTGGGATTTAGCAAAAAATAAAAGTAAAAATAAGTTTACTTCTTTCTATTATTAATCCCATCTAATTGTTTTTTTATGGAAATTTTAAGCATTATTAGGAACATATTAGTGTTTCAAGAATTACATTAATATCTCCTGTTGTTTCAGGTTTTCTAAGAATTTTATATTTAAATCAAAAAACTTATTGAATTATATGAATTGAGTTGAAGTTAAGAAATATTATGAATTCTTCACTTATTATAATAGAACAGCGCTTCACTTTGAGTTCACCTTTTGAGTGCATTTTGTGCGTATGCTATGTGAACCCTATAAACCAAAAACTTTTTTAATGAATGAACATGGTAAATCATACAGTAATTATAATAAAATATTTTACTTCCTATGCACTTAAAGTGAAGCCCTGTTAAATAGAATATAAATATAAAAATTTTGGATAACTTGATTATTAATTTAATTCTATAATAAAAGAAACGATTTTTCAAACTTTTCTAATAATACTGAAGTGAAATATTAAATTTTAATATTCATAATCAAGTACCGTAGAAATATATTGAAGATTAAAGATTAAATCTCTAAAACAGAACGTGTAAAATTGACATTAAATAATGAAAGAAAAAACAGTTAATTTGAATTAAAGTACACTATTTTAGGGATTAAATTTATGTAAACGTTAGTAATTTAAACATATTTTTCAATCATTCATAAATAACTGTTTAGAAATTAGTCAGGGCTTTTCTCATAGATTAAAAACTACTAATAAAATGCTTAATAAGTCATTTATAACATAAACGTATTTAATAGTTGGCATTTTATAAAGTTTTCATTATAATCTTCAATATATTTCTACGGTTCGTGTTCATAATATATTAATTATATTTATCTGAAGAATGACTGTTTAGCAGGGATGGCACTTGTTTCTAAGAGGCATGGTAGGGTATTTTGTGAAAATGCTATGAGTATTAGGTTATTATGAGGGTTATTTATCAAAAACCCCAGAAACATCGATTTTTGCACTATTTTGCTTTTTATTGCTATTTTAGGCTATTTAAAGGTTATTAAGTGCTATAATTGTGATTTATACATGATATTACACTCATAAAACAATATTTCGTCTATTCATTTACTTAAAAATAGATTTTTTTCAGTAAAAATATGTATCAAATATCGTTAATTTTAATGAGAAAATGAATTTTAAACTATTATTAAAATAAAATTTTGTTTAAATTACTCATTGTCATTATAATTTAGGCATTATTTGTGAAATTCATGCAATACCGGCCCCCATTTTTCTAAAGGTATAGTTATTTCAGCTCATTATTTCCAGGGTGGGGTATTTTACTCTTATAGAGATGGTGGTATTTAGGATAAAATCGTCATAAATTCTAATAGCTATCACTGCTATTTAGTGATATTTTATATTTTTTTCCTGAAAAGTATGAAAGTTAGTGTAAAATGTTTCTTTGGTTATATATGTAATATTGGATTAAATATTAAAAGTATCATTAAATTAAACTTAAATTTTTATATAAATTTTATTTAATAATAATAAATTTCAAATTTTGATTCAAATACATTAATGTTTTTTTTGATGGGATTTATTATTACAGGGTCCGGCATATGTAGCTTCAACATTTCATGTCTTTATTATAAAAAATCTACAAGATATATTAAAATCAAATAAATTGCATAATGTTCACTATATAATGCGGTTTTATGTGTTTTATATTTTTGTTGTATTACTCAATGTCAAACAATATATTTTATCTGTTTTGTAAAAGGTCATAGTTTTAAGGTTAAATTTCTAGTTATTAATTATTTTATAGTAGTGTTTAATAGAAGAAGAGTTATATTTTTATTTGCCACCAAAATCATTTAAATCGGTTCACAGGCCTAAAACTTATAGTACTTTGAATATCAAGAATTTCCCATAGAATAACATTATGAAAATTTAGATCATAATTAAAACAAAATATTTGGGGTTTATTAAATAGACTACTTTATGGGGAACAACTTTGTTGCTTAATACTTTTTGATCAAAGCTAAGATCAACCCTACAAAACGTTTCAAATTTCATTAAAATTTGGAAAAATATGTTTTATAATATGATTTTCAAACATATTTGAGACGCTTTGTAGGGTTGTTCTTTGCTTTGATCAAAAAGTGTTAAGCAACAAAGTTGTTTCTCATAAAGTAGTCTATTCAGTAAACACCAAATATTTTGTTTTAATTATGATCTAAATTTTTATAATGTTATTCTATGGGAAATTCTTGATATTCAAAGTACTAAAAGTTTTAGGCCTGTGAACCGATTTAAATGATTTTAGTGGCAATTTAAAATATAACTCATCTACTACTAAACACTAATATAAAATAATTAATAACTAGAAATTTAACCTTAAAATTATGACCTTTTACAAACCAGATAAAATATATTGTTTGACATTGAGTAACACAACAAAAATATAAAACACATAAAACCGCATTATATAATGAATATTATACAATTTATTTGATTTTAATATCTCTTGTAGATATTTTATAACAAAGACATGAAATGTTGAAGCTACATATGCCGGACCCTGTAAGAACATGTATAATTGAACTTTGAATTTATTTATTGAGAATGAAAATTGGTATAAAAATGAGTAAAACATTCATATTCATATTAAAACTGCAAGGTTCAAACTATGCTTTACTATTACTTACTAACTAGGAAAAATTTTATCTTTTTTAAAGCTTTAAATGCCAATTTTAACTAGTCGAATTTCACGTGAACAGATAGCCATTGGCCAAAAATAATTATAGATATTACATCATATTAATCATAGAAATTACAGATTCTATACATCATGAGCTTTCCATAGAGACCAAGATCATTCAAATCGGTGACTCCCTGAAATGATTATCTACTTCTCAGTTATAATAATTAGTTAATTTACAAATATTAATACTTTTTATATATAAAATCTGTATCTATAAAATCTATTCTTAAAAAATAATTCTATCATTAAAATAAATTCTAGAATTTCTATAACTAAGATCAAATTATTGAAATTTTCATAACATAAATTGTTTTTCTAAAATAAGTTATTTAATAGATATTAAAAGTTTTCAGAAAAGGGAAAAAGCAATTTTAGAAATATCTTTTATATACCAAAAATAGCCAATTAAATCTAATAAATTGGAAATATTTATCGAAATTTTGAAATAGCTAGCACAAATTTTGTTGTTGTTTTAATAAAATACATTCTTAATAACACATCTGAAAGATATAAACACCAGCCTTAAATGAATTGATCATTATATTCAGGTTCAACTATTTTTTTATCCAATATATTGTGCATGTTTTTAAATATGACTTCAATTTCATGGTTGACATTACATTTTATATTTATGTATATAATAAACCAACTGAAATAGAGTCGTCTCAGAACAATCAATGAAAAGAATATTCTCTTAAACTCACTTTCATTAACAAGGTTATACTGCTTAGACATCGTTTATTTAAAAAGTTCAATTTGTTCAACAGTTAGAACAGTTTGTAAATCATTGATAAAATGTTTGAAAAATTATTCATACATTTTGGTATAAATTGTAAAAATAAATTATTAAACTATTTCTTCACTGGACTCACACTTTCAATATTCTGTGTTTTAATTGCTATTCATTTTATATTGTGTAATATAAGTAATAACAAATATATAAATATTATCCGAGTCATTTGTTTTCTAGTAATGTTTAATATATTAATATCATATCTATTCGTGAAAAACAAATCTGTTGTTATTTTTGAAATTCTCGAAGAAATTAATGTGTTTTATAATCGCATTAATTTAAAGAATAACAACAGAATATTTATATTCATCGCTAATCAACTGTCAATCTTTTTGTTATCTATTATTGCTGCAAATATGTCCCCATTTGTCGACAATTTATTTGAAATTTCAATTGATAAATACATCTTATACCATAACCAAGCAACAATTATAATATTCTATTTTTCGAGTTGGATCATTTCACATCAGTTTATATACTTTGAGATAATGTCGAGATATTTGTCTGTTTTGGAGACTTTTCACAAACGGATGAGACGTCTGTCCGTTAGACCACCGAATGATAGACTCTTTCAAATCAGTCAAATAGTTAATGATTTTACTATTAATGAAAAATCATTGACTAATACACTAACTATTATTGATTACTTTTCTGTGACACATATTTTATTATCTAATATTACAATAGTTATTATAATTATTTTAATATTTAATTATTCTTTATATTCCTTTATTTTTATTGGATATTTTCTTAATATGAATTTATATTATTTTTATAATAAATATAAAATATATACAAAAAGTAAAATAATTAATAATATAATAACTGACTTAAATAATTGGAGAGAACTTATTATAATTGTAGAAAATTAATTGTTATTCATATTTTTATATGAAATATTTTACCATGAAACAAAATTTAATATAAGATCATAATATTTGCTTTTACAAACATTTGTTATTATAATTTATTTTCAATATAATTCTTATAAAGTTATATTTTGTTCAATTTGTGAATATTCTTTAAATATATTTTTAAATTAATTTTCTTAATGAGAAAATTATGTGAAATGAACAACTCTCTTTTTTGTTAATATCCAATGGACTGTCGATTTTCCTTAATTATCTATTTGCTGTAAAACAAATACCTACATGTATTTTATCTGTAAATGTATTGAAAAATTCAATATTTATTATTATTTAAATTATTAAAATATTTACTAATATTTGTAAACTAATATTATATTTATTTTTATTATTAATAAAATAATTATTTCTAGATATTAAGTAAAAAATTTTAAAATTATAATGGATGGATGATAAGTGTTGTAGATTAAAACAAATCAAATGAAATTTAATATGCTTATAAAATTTAATTTAATTTATCCTCAAAAATATTATTTTTTAAAATGGTTGATGGTAGATTTTAATTAAACTTATATGATAAACCAACAGTAGAAAAATTATTCCCTTAAGCTCACCTTTATTAACAAGAATAATTTTTTAAGATTTTAGCTATTTATAATAAAAAATTTTAATTGGATTCAATAGTTAAAATCCTTATTAAAATTCTTAAAAATTATTCATTCATTTTGGTATAAACTGTAAAAATAAATTATTAAACTATCAAATTAATCAAGTATTAGATGGTGTTGGTTTACAATAAATTAAACAAGGTAACATATGAAAACTTAGAAAAAACTTTGCTTTCACGAAGACCACAACTTGTATACAATAAACTTATTGTATTTTTGCGGAGACTTTCCACATTTAACTAAATGTCTTCTTCAGCGCTTTAGAACTTAAAATGAGTCTTAAGCTGTAGAGGCCATGCAGTCGCAGAATAGGGATCCATTGGTGATTCAGTGGTTTAAATTTACAAGTTTAAAGTCCATATTTTAATTATTTATTTCTGTTAATGAATTGTTTATAATATTCAACAAATTCTCGTTGGGATATTGCTCTTACCCAAAGAATTT
>JAQFZM010001589.1:0-17452 GCA_034695785.1 Galumna obvia | reverse complement strand
GCTTAAAAACGACGTTTTATGCGTTTTTAGGAATTTTTTGGTCATTTTCAAAATACCCCCCCCCCCTAATACCCCCCTGAGCCGAGCCAAAATACTCCCCTCTGATACCCCCCCTGAGGTCGGCTCCTTTAGCCATCTATGGTATTACTGACTCTATTGACAAATAATGACAAAAGTCAAGACAAACCCTTTTCATCTATTGTTCATTTCCTGTCAATTCCTATCCATCTCTTGTTTTAAGCAAAAGATAATTAAAGTTTCTGGCAATAAATTTTTAAATAAATGTTCATGCTACTAAAGTTATTTGATTTGAAGAGCTTTTGTAAACAATTGTTTATTACAGTAGACATAGAAATCCCATTTCTCTTAAATAATTATTTTTTTATAAATTTATTAAAGCATAAAAATAGTGAACTAGTTAAACTCTTTTTGAAACAGCACTTCAAAATTAATCTTATTTTCTTTACTATAACTATAAGAAGTAAATTAAGTTTTGACTTTCATCTCATTTCAACAAATGATATATTTGTAAAAATTTGTGAAATTCACAAAAATTTCTAAATATTTTTGAAATCATAGAATATTTGAGGCAAAAGACAAATAAAATTTTCATTTCAATACTTATAAAAATATAAACTGAGCGCTGAATAAACAAAATTTTGAAATAAATATTTTAGTACTCTTTTGATTAACAAGAAATGAGTTCTGAGTTTATTATTTTTTATTATTTATTTGCGCAAAACAAACAAAAAATCCAAAGATACCAAGGATAAACATTATTTATGATTGTTGTTAGTATTAATATACTCTATTAATAATTCAAAACAAATATTTGGAGCGTTTAAAGAATATCTAATGCATTGAATATCATTTTTTTCGCAGATATTCTCAACTATTTATTGATGACTCGAATGCCATTCGATTTAGTTTTAATCAAATCTAAGTCTCAAATGACAATTGTATTGATAACAAGATTAAAGACTAATTAGATTTGTTTACATTTGATACAATCATTCAGTTTTACTTATTTCTTGTCTAATAAGAAACTTCGCTTAAGTAAAAAGCAACTTGCTTAAATAGTAAAACAAGCCATTCAAGCAATTCTCCCAAAATTATAGTCAAATAATATATTAGATTTATTTTCAATGGGTTTACAAAAAGTGCAGAGAATTGTCGAGATTTGTTCCATCATTTCACGACTCAGAAAACTATTTTACTTTAAAATTGAGTTTAAATGATTCAAAAGAAAACCTAATCTAAGCTTTAAATATAGAACTTATTCTATTGTCGCCCAGAATTCAATAAATTCAATATAAATAAAAGCCATTTACTTAATGTATAGATTTGTTGATACATTAAATAATCAAGGATCAAATCATACAATCTTAGAGGTCAATCAAAGTCCAGAATCTTATTTTCTCTATAAAAAGAATAATGAAATAAAACTAATAATTTTATTTATAACTTTTTAATAGACTTATTAATAGAATTATTTTTGTAAAGAAATTTTCATTCCTTTCTTTACTCAAAATAAGAGTAAATATGAATATAATTCAAAATAAATTCTAAATAGAAAACTAATAACAAATTTAAACAAAAATACGTTTTTGGAATTTCAATATTAGATATTTTATAAAAATTAACTCTTTTGGCGTTAAACCAATTAATTTAAGACTGATTGGATTCGTTTTCTATTTGTTATCCAAAGCTTAGTCTCGATACCATTGATAAGAATGTGGTCATTTTATTTAAAGGATACATAAAATTGATATCTAATTTTTCTTAGACTTTAAAAATTTATTAGTTTAGAGTTTGTGAGTAGAGGTCAAGGGTTCGCAAATTTATCATATTTTTGATGCTTCACTAAAAATATCAGTGGTATAACCAAAACCAAATCTCATGTTTAGGTCACAAATGTTTCTTTAAAAATATGGACAAATAATGCAATTATTACTCATTTAAGTAAATATACAATTTATTCAATTTGTTTTTCAATTAAATGCTTACATATCTTTAAAAACTTTTTGAAAGGAATGATAACAAAAGTAGAAATAAAGAAAAGGAAAGTGTTTTCATTCATTTATTCAGACTCTTTAATAACTTAAGTAATAAAAATCCATTGAATGCTATTTGAATGCAAGGCTTCCAATTGGAATGGAGTTAATTAAGGAATTAATTAGAAAAAACAAATTGAATTGAAATGAGTTTTGAATACATGACTGTTGATGACCAAGCTCCTATAACATTTTCCCTTATCTTTAATTCCCTCCCTTTTTCATTATTGAACTTTCAATTCATTATTAAATCGACAAAAGGTGTAGTAAATGAGCTATTCTTTAGAATAATAGCAATTTTTAGTTACGAATATTTGTTTTTGTCTTTATTTTGTATAATACAATAGTGAAAATGATGGCCTTGAGCAATTGTTAGTAAAGTTGTTAACAAAAATGTAAACAATGTTGAAATGATTTTATGATTTTGAAATTTTGTCGATAAATATAAGAATATAAGAGAATCGTTTGATTTTTGTCACGACTTTGAAACAGATATTTTTGTTCAGTTATACTATATTTTCATTATTGATGACCAGAATAAAGGAGAGCACTAAATCTTAAAGCTTTTAAGTGTTGTCTCATTCACTTCTGTTCAAAGAATACATCGATTGCAAGAAATTTGCAAAGAAAAGCACTTTTTGTTACATTTTATGATTGGAGTCATCGCATAAATCAATACTCTTTCAAACAATCAAAAAATATTCACAAAATTTCTTTTTATTAGTCTTTAGATCTAAATATCAAAGAGAATACAATCATAACTAAAGGAAAAGTAGATCTAAACTCAAGAAAAAGCTTCTTATACTCAATTCATAGGCAGATGGAATCCCTTCGGAACACACTTTTTATATAAAAAAAAGGTTTTGCACTGAAATGCATTACATTTCACTATATTACCCAAATTAAGGGCTGCCTCGATATGATCTTGATCATCTTTGACTTCATTACTTAACAACAAAGAATCCGTAATAAAGAAAATAATTCTGAATAAGTATTCAATTCTGGTCTCAATCTTACTTCTAATGATTAGAGTGACCACATCTAAAGTGCATAACTTCATTAATGAGCCCTTAATTAAAATAGTATAATGAGCTAGATACTTTCTCAAATAGACAAATAAATTAGTAAACATTAATATTAAACTAGATCAATAATAAAGTTGCACAAAGTAAGCAAGTGGATTTGTTCAAATATATTTTTTATTTAGATTATAATTTGAGGAAAAACTCATTTTAATAACGAGTATATAATTAAATTAAGTGTTTCGACGGTATTGGAAAACAAATGGTCCAAATCTATTAATATAAGCCACTCGTGAGCCAAGAATATTGTTTGTGTAGCGACGATCACTTCGATTGAATAAAAAAAGTCTATAATATATTGAAAAACAAAACAATTTATTTTTCCATCCATTTATTCGTTCAATTAGTCAAATGGAAAACTAAATTTGAATCAATTAATTAAAATAATTATTTTTATATTTAAATTTTCTGACTTTAAATCAGTTTTTTCTTCTTCTTAAAGGGGTTTTTGGACTTTCATTTAAGACGCTTTCAATTATAGTTAAATTTAATTTAAGCTTTAATTCTCTCAAATAAAAATAAAAAATATTTTTTGGTTTGTATTTAAAAAACTCATATTAACATTAAAAAAGAGATGTTAAACACTTATGAATAGCTTTTATAATACTACTTTTGTAAAGAGTCTTTAATAAAAACTATTGAATAAAATTATTATTATTTATTCCAAAACTATAACTAAATGTAATTAATTTTAGTTGAATTCTATATAAAATGACTTAAAATAATTCTTTTCCTTTTCATCATTTATTTGATTAAAAATTTTGTCTCTAATTATGTGTATTAGAGCTTATCTTTAATGACTTTTTCATTCAAATAAAATAAATCGCGAATGAAATCGATTGTAAGGAATAAATGGAGAAAAAAGTCAATAGTTTTGTTAATAATAAAGAATCTGTTTTTGAATGAATACTCAGTACTCGGATGTGAAAACGCCTTCATATGAACCTATAGTGCATTTTTGTCAAACATTCTTCATTTGAGTTTCAATAGACATTATATGCTATGCAGTAGTGGTAACCAACGGGAGGGCAAACACCAAACATAGTCTCTATAGATTGATATCGGATTCAATAGTTTAATGATTATACTTTTAAAATGACTTTAACTCTGAATACTTGAAAACTATTTCGTAATGTTTTTATTTTAAACACAATTTGAGAAAAAATTGTATTTTAAAAATAAGATTCAAAATGTTTTAGATGTGATTCTGGAAAGTAAATGAATGAACACTTTGAACACCACTGACTAAAGAGTAACTTAAATATTAATGGCCCACAACTGATGACTTTTCAAGTTATTACAGATGTGAACTAAAAGTCAAAACCGCTTACAGTTTATCCCATAAAACATCAATTTTTATAACTTATTTATTGGTTTACATATGTTTTCATTAAACATCGTTTGGTTTGCAAATAACTTTTATATGGTTTTGTCGCAACTTTTAGTCACTCATATCCCAGACTTCCTTCAAATTTTGAAAGAATTTCAGACAAACATTTATATAAAATTTTAGAAAAAACCAGAAGAATATCCTAAAAACAACTAAATTCAATAAACATAAAGACTTTAATTTACATTTGATTTATTGATTGCAATCTAAAAATGATTCCACTCCTCATATAAATGAGTGAATAAATTTACATAACATCTAAAACTTTAGATTTATTTTAAATTTGTTTAATCTTATATCAAATTATTCAAAACAATATTTGTTACTCAATTTGAATCCATTTGAGTCTTAGTAATTTTAAGGAAATTTTATAAAAGTTTCCAGTTGTGTTTCTTTTTGAAAAATTAGTCATTCAAATATTTTTATGCTTTTTTGAATTCAATTCTTAAACTCAATTATTTTAAATTATTGGAATTCGTATAAAGAATTGAAATCATTAAAATCTATTAAAATACTTATTATATATTATTATTAAAATATTAAAATTTATTATAAATAACTTATTATTTGTCCAAAAATTTAATTAATTTATTTTTTATATTTAAGGACTATTTCTTAAAAGATGTCTCTATCGGAGGATAAGGCAATGATGACAACAACGGAAATGACGAGTCTTTTGATTTGTTATAACAGTAGCTCTGATATAAGTGAATACGAGAAACAGTTATGTCTTAATATGAGTGATATTAGGGATCCATCATATGATGATTTTACAGAAATGGCCACAATTTTGAGTATTTTAGTTCCCATTCTTTTTGGGATTATAGTAATTGTGGGACTCTTTGGGAACGCATTGGTAGTGATAGTGGTCGCCTGCAATCCTCAGATGCGATCGACAACAAATCTCTTGATAATAAACTTGGCCATCGCTGATCTCCTTTTCATTGTTTTTTGTGTTCCGTTTACTGCTTGGGATTATGCCTTTGCTTTTTGGCCGTTCGGTAACGTTTGGTGTAAAATAGTTCAATACTTGATAGTGGTTTGCGCCTACGCTAGTATTTATACAGTAAGTCATTTCAATATCAATTATAGTCTATATTTAAATATTTTCTCATTTATTATATGACATCAAAAATCAATTAAAAGTATAATATTATCAGAGATTTTATCGATTTATATGAAGAAAGACTCAGACCTAACAAATATTTCAAAATACAAAAAATTGTTCGAAAAATACGAAAATAGATTTAATCATTTGAAAACATTTTTCCAAAACCTACAAAATTAAATAATCTTGCTCACTATTGCATGACTACTCATTATATATTATTCAATACAATTCAACACAAATAATTCAAAAGAGTATATTTAAATAGAAATTTAGTGATATTTTTTAGTTTTATAAACTTTAGTTAATTTGAGACAAAAGAATAACTTAATTAAAGAAAATAATTGGTTCGAAGTATTTATAGCAAAAGTTGTAATACGAGAACTCTTATTTAAATTAAGATTACCTTGCCATTTGTTTTTGTTATCAACTTACATTTGAAAGCAGACAATACTATAGTATTGAAAAAATGTGAAAACATTTGATATTCTGATGAAAGTATGTGTGAAATGACATTTAAATTGTTGTAAATCGACAGCTGGTGCTCATGTCTTTGGACCGTTATTTGGCTGTCGCCCATCCAATCGAATCGATGTCAATAAGAACAGAAAGAAACGCATACTGGGCCATTTTCTTGACTTGGATTACTATAATCCTGGTCTGCATTCCAGCATTATTGAGTCATAAACTCAATTCATATCAGGATTCGGAGGAATCTCTTTGTCTGTTTTCGGTGGAAGAATACAACCATTCGTTATATCAAATATGTTTTTTCCTCTCTTCATATGTTATCCCGATTTCAATTATCCTCGTTTTATACGTACTTATGTTAAAACGTCTCTGGTTTGGAGTGGTTCCGGGCGGACATATGAGTGCTGAGAGCTTAAGGTCTAAGAAAAGAGTCACTCGAATGGTTGTTGTGGTTGTTATAATATTTGCCTGTTGTTGGTGTCCAATTCAAATAGTTCTGGTGCTCAAGAGTTTTGGTCGATACCCAATCGATACTAAAAGACTTGTCATACAAATCGCAGCACATATTCTGGGTTTGTATTGAAATTATTTATTCTCTGAATCTAAAAGAGCTCTTCTATAAGAAAATCTTTTAATTATTGTTTATTTGTCTGAAGAGACCATAAATTGTCTGAATATTTAATATTATTTTTCAATTATTATTAATTTAATAAAAATGATTGTATTGAACAGCATATATGAACAGTTGTGTTAACCCAATTTTGTAAGTTTTCTTTATTTCATTTATATTCTGAGTAAATGGATTTCTGGTGTTTTAGATACGCGTTTTTGTCTGAAAATTTTCGGAAGGCTTTCCATAAAGTGATTGTTTGTAATTCAAATCAAAGACAAAGTTTTCAATCGAGAGTCGATCGAACGGAGAAGGAGACCACTATAGGAACGACTACTTGTTTGACCAAAACTAATAAAGTTATTAATGGAAATGTTTAAGACATTGACTGCCCATCAGTACTGATCTATGGGAGGGTAAGGCAACTGAAATAATCCTTACCCATCATAACCCATTTGATAAATAGTAATGATTCTTGACTTTCTCTTTAATATCTTTGTTGAAAAATTAAACTTCCAAGTGTGCCAAATTGAGCAAGTCACTATTTATATAACAATAAGATATAAAATATAGAACAGGGTTTCAATTCTTGTCAAAACTTTATTACAAATATTTGTTCCGAATGTAAATCATTAGAAAAACTGATAATATTTTCAAACTTTAAATTATTTAAACTTAATTTTTTGTGATTTTAGTTTTTCGATCGATTTTTATAAATATTTCCATATTTTGTGTCGACTTATAAACCATTATTTCTAAGATCTTCTTTTAAATACAATTATTGAATATCTTATAAAAAGTAAATAATTATAAAAATTATTAAAATTGTATTTATATTCTCTTTAAATATTTAAAAATGAAAAAAATTCAGTAAAAGAGTTAAATTCTTTTCAATTATATCAATGATATAACGCCTCAATTTTGAGGACTGACGCCAATCACTGATAAGAGGTTTTCTGCAAATGTCTGCAAATGTCTCAATCATTTACTCTTAGATTTTTATGTCTCAAATCATTTTTATTTATATAAATAAATGGCCAAATTTACAAAGAAAACATTTTTAAGCACGATGCAAATTATTAAATTTTACCTAATTTACTCTTTTAACTCATTAACTAAGGGAAGAGAAGGTTAATTAATCTTTGGATTGCGTTCAGTAATTTACTTACAGATTATAGTAATTAAATCTTTGTCTCATTTGCCTAACGATTAATAATTTATTTTCAATATTTTTCAACGAATGGCTTAAGTCTTAAGTCTTGGAATGTATTTATATTTAAATGAAATAAATTTATAAAATTAAAAATGTTTTATCAAAGTTTGGTCTGATATCCAATTGGGATGAGAATAGGTTTTCATCCTTTTATGAATCAAAGAGAAGTAAATAGAGTTTATTATTATACGCTTATCAATGAATTATCAAATAATGTCATAAATTTTATATTTGATTCATAAGATATGACTAAACTTAATGTAATTATAAATATTAAACGATTCAGAATTTTTAGTCAAAAAAAACACTCGTTTTAAATATTATTTTAAAAATTATAAGACTTTTCTAAAAATAGATTATTTTTGAAACGATTCACAACTAATTTAAAGTCAAAATATTAAAAAAGTTATATAAACTGTCATTAGTATAACAACACTAATAATGAGCTCAAACTTAAGAAAAATCTTAATTTAAAAGAGTAACGATTCAAATCTTTAAATATCTAATGACTTATAAAAACATTCATTAATTTGAAGGAAATTCCACTCATTTTTATTAAAATTTCTCAATAAAAGAAAAATAGAAAATCAAAGAAAAAGTTAATCTTAAATACGTTTACAAAACACTAAAAATGTGGTAAAAATAACATTAAATACACGATTTTATTAGTGATTTCCATCTTTTCGTGCAATTAATAAAATTTTTGCCAAACCTTTTGTTAAACTTTTAACACTTTTGACTAATTTGGGTTAATTTAAGTTAATTAGAGGTAAATTGTGATGAGTTAGCTATCAGTTAGTGTTCAGTCGCTGTTCAATAAGTTCGAGACTCAAATCTTATAAAACGTGAAATTTGAGACAATAATATAATATAATATAATTTTTAATTGTTTTTAATGTAAAGTTCTGTGAAATAAATATTTTGCATCGGCTTAAACATGGCTTAAACATGGCTTAAAGATTAAATATTAAGATATCACTTAATTTCATCCTTAATATGAACTAAAATGTATTATAATTATAACTATAATTAGTGTATTATATAATGAAATGTTAAGTTTGTGTTATTCATTAAAATGATCTCAAAATAAAATCAATGTTTAATAAATTCTTAAAAAATTGAGTTTTTTTTTTATAATTAATGTTTTCTTTGACTGAATATTGAATTTTGTTAAAAATATTTTGTTTTTATTATAATAAAACTCTATTCAATCAATTAATGTTATATTCATTAAATGGGAGTCAAAGGATTTCATCTGATTTGTGGAAAATAGAATTGAAATCAGAAGACAATAACTTTTATTTCGAGAGAAATATTTGATATCATTTTTGAGCCCAAATGGGACTAAAATTTAGAATTCAATTGAAAGTGAGTTTCACTTCCCTTTGGCAGCACTTTATGTAATCACTTATAGGTTCTGACAACTTTTGATTTATAGTGTGATTCAACACTCAATACTCAATACTTAACGGCTTCACAAAAAAATCAAGTTTTGGCCCTCAGTTTGTATTTATTTCATCGTTTAATAAATTCTTAGATTAAATTTCAATTCAAATATTACTTAAGAATCAAAAGATTATCCAAATATTCATCGATTAATCGGTTAAATAAATTCCGATTTTAACTAATAGTCAAATATCAGTAAATGACTAAATCTGTGAAATAAATTAAAGTTTAAGTTTTAAACAAAAAAAATAATAATTTTGAGTAAAATCGAGAGAAAACTAAAAACTATTGCTTTCAATGAGTTTTCTGTGAAATAAGTTTTCGGTCGACATCTCTGAGTGAATAATAGAGACGGAGAAGACCTCTACTCCACAAATGGATAATCTATTGTCAAAAAGTGGTTTTAAATTTTAGTTAAATTTAATTTTAAATGATTTTCAGTCAATAATTAATATCTGATCTCAGAATTGATTCAATTGTTTCACAATTTATTTAATAAAAAGATGTCATTTAAATAATTATCTAAACATTAAATCAATGAATTTATTTAAATAAAAAATTATTGTTTATATAAAATATAATTGAATTTGTGATCAAATAATATAAAAATTGATTAATTCGTCCAAACATTGATTTCAGCAAAAAGTGCTTTAAATTAATTAAATATATTTTGATCTCAAAATTGTGTTTAAAATTTGAGTTTATTTTCTAATCAGTGCTTAATTTTAATTATTTTTTTTAAATTATCTATAATTTTATAAAATTTAAACAAAATATTAATAAATAAATAAATAATTGTCTGAAATCTACTGAAAAATCGGTGAAAATGTCGCGAAATAATGAAAACCAAAATTTCAGTCAAACTTATAAAGTGAGTCCACACTCTTTTACTAAACTCTTTAATAAAGTTTATATTAATTGTTGAACAGCTGGTGGTAGTGGGCGGGGGCGGTGTCGGCAAATCTGCGCTCACCATTCAATTTATTCAAGTAACTTTTTTATTTATTTTATTCATGAAATCGATATAAAGTAATAAATCATTTGTTTTTGAAATCAATTAAATTAATTATTTTATAAAAAGAGCCGAAACTCTACTCTTTTGGTTTGTTTGAGTCTTAAAATAAGTTTTGTTTAAATTTTTTTAGTCATATTTCGTCACTGATTACGACCCGACTATAGAAGACTCTTATACTAAACAGTGTGTTATCGATGATGTCGTCGCACGACTCGATAGTAAGCATTTTATGTATTTTTATAATCATTTTATAAAAGGAAATGTTTTACTATTAATACAAATGTTTTCAATAATTCATAGAATATTTTATTCATTAATTTTTTATTGGAATAATGTTTTCCTTTAATTCCTCCTAATTTTCTCAGTTTTAGATACCGCGGGTCAGGAAGAGTTCAGGTATGTTATGGCGATCCATAATTCAGTTTTTTAATCATTTTCAATAATTTTAGTGCAATGAGAGAACAATACATGCGTTCCGGAGAGGGGTTTCTTTTAGTCTTCTCTTTGACCGATAGAAACAGTTTTGAAGAAATATTCAAATTTCATAAACAAATTCTTCGCGTCAAAGATCGCGACGAATTCCCGATGATGTTAGTCGCAAACAAATGCGATTTAGAGCACCAGCGAGTGGTCAGTCCTCTCATTTGCAAATATTTCTAAAAAGAGTACAATCTTAAACCTATTATCCAATAGATATCTCAATCAGAAGTGCAACAATTGGGCCAACAATTAAAGATTCCATACCTGGAGTGCAGCGCAAAATTGCGAATGAATGTTGACGTTGCCTTTCACGACACCGTCAGACTCGTCAGGTCTGACATATATTTTATATTTGTTTTAATTATAATTTTATTAATTATTGAATTATGTTTTGAACAGAAGATTCCAACAAATGGAGAGACCACCGATCAGACCAATTAAGAATAAAAAGTCTAAGAAAAAATGTGAAATACTTTGATGGAACCAATTATTTCTTATTTTGCGTCTTTGAAACAATATTTTTGTCAATTCTTTTAAACTCATTTTATTTTTATCTGATTTTTTTTATAGAAAACATTTTCAAATTAGTTTTAAATAGAAGTGTATATAAAGTGTTTATATTTAATAATCAAAATATTATCGTTTGAATAATTCAGTATTGAATGAAAGATGAGATTCCAATACTGTCTTCTATTAGAATATAATCTATTGATCTTTAATTGAATTTCGTGCCATTCAGTGCCTTAAATGTTATCGATTGAAAAATGGCTCTATATTTGTATTTTCAGTATTTATCGAAACATATTTTAATTATTATATAAAGAGCTTTGCATTTAAATTACAATATTTTGCATATTATGTTATTATTATTTCTATTCTATATTTTTTTCATTTCTGTTTCGATTCTGAATTTATTTTAATAATTGATTATCAAATTTATTGAAACGATTTTTATACAATTGAATCAATAAATGTTTTGTTTTATTATTTTCTTCAAAATTGTAAACAAAAGCCTAAAATATTTTAAATAAAATTCAATTAAATACAAATCTATTGAGAACTTAAGAAATTCCAATAATTAAATGATTTAATTAAAACTATTAATAAAAAAATCAAAGAGTGTTATATAAAGTCTATGGATTACTTTCATTAGTAAACAAAAAAGTAATTATTGTTGACTATCGACGCCCTTCTTTTCTGATTAAATTTAAGTCTAAACTTTCACTTTTAATTTGAGGAGAGTTTGAAATCTTAATAAAATGATTTGAGGGCTGAACCAATGATTTACACAATTTTTTACTGAAAGTGTTTTGTTGTTAAATAACTGAATATTAAACAATAATTACATTAATATTTGCGATCAAAAATTTCATTACAGTATTGTTAAGAATATTAAAATAAATGATTATTCAATTGACTCATTGAGTCATGACTCAGACTCATGACATCTATAGTTATGATTAAATATAAGTTTAACACGAAATTCATATCCAATTCAATGATGAGTTTAAACTTTAAAGAATATTTGAATTCTTTTACCATCAATTGATTAAGTCTTTAGTTTTGTGAGAAAAACAGTAAATCTAACAAAGATTTCAATGAATTCTTCTTATATTATAAATATTAATATCGACGATGAAATATTAAACATGATCTAGATACTATTTAGGAATCATGTTTTGATAATATCAGTTATTCTCGATTTGGTCTTTAGTCGGATTATAAAGCATTTGAAAGATGTTAAACCTTTTTGAATGCCTTAAACCAAAATTAGTGTCGATTTAAATAAATGGGAAATACATCCAATACTCAAATACATTGTATTTTATGTTTTGCAGAGTTTCAACAAATTTTCATAATTCCCAGAGAGAGCCCACAAATTGTAAAACACATCAATTAATCATTGAATTATTGAATTTTTAACGAATAATCTCTTGGCATCACTTGTCTCAGTGAACTTTATTGTGAACTGAGCTAACACTATACGGTATCTCTCTCTCTCTCTCTCTCTCTCTCTCTCTCTCTCTCTCTCTCTCTCTCTCTCCTGAATTAATTTATGAAGACTTTTAAAATTCAATGGATTCGATAAGAAATGTTTTCTTCATTAATTGGAAAATTGATATTTTGAAAAGTATTTCCTAAAAGATGATAGATATGAATGACGCTTACGATCGGTATCTCTACAATCGCTGCGATGTGTTTGTGTTCATAAACTTTAATAAATTTCAGTAAACAAATACAAACTTTTGGAGAGTAAATAAAAAGTGACCCCAACCTCTCTCTACTAATGCCAATATATCCTGAGTCGGCACTAATTGATTGATTGTCCTCTCGAAATGTACCTAATTTTGGTCAGAATAAACAAATACTGAACTCATGTTTAATATAGTAACTGATCTAAAAAATCTATAAAAATCTAAGAAAGCAATTAATTAAATTAAAAAAAGAAATTCCGAGAAAATAAGAGAACTATAATTTGCAAAAATATCGTTAATCTTCTCGTATTAGACATTCGTTTCTTTTTTCATATAATATAATATTAATGGAAATTCTTAATAACTCTTAATTACTTAATATTACTTAATATATGCGAATTAATAAATGATATCTCAAACCTTAATACCAATTAATTGTCGAGAGTTTAATCGATTTGACTTTTGATTTATTTAAGAGTTGAGATGAGTTTAAAATTTGTAATGAAGTGAGTTCACAGACTCTGAATTTGATTTATTAGGATTTCAGTGAAAAATTACTTTTCAGTATTAAATAAAGAGTAAAAGTTTTAAGTGAAACCAAATCATTAATTTCCACACATTTTAACCATTTATTTGACTAATTTTACAAAATTCTCTGAATTTCTAAAAATTGAAAATTTCTTTATTTTAAAAATTGAAAGATTTTAAGGATTTTTGAGGGCTTTTGAGGACCACTTCTTTATTACAAAATTTATTTCTTTTTTTCGAAAATTTATGTGTTATGATTAAATCTAAACTAGGACATATAAATTCAGTTGAATTTTAAAATATAAAACTCGTCCACAATATTTAAGTGATGAAAAGACAGAATAGCTATATAAACATCAAATAATTCATTTGTCTAAATTTGGACAAATTTACACAATTTGCTCTCTATCTCTCTCTCTCTCTCTCTCTCTCTCTCTCTCTCTCTCTCTCTCTCTTTCTCACTCACTCACTAGATACCCATTCTTTTGATAGTAACGAAATAATTTTGCTTTCCTGATAGAAATGGAGGGGAGTGATAGACTGTGCTCTCTATCTCTCTCTTTATGGAGACGCACTATTTTGATAATAACCGCAAATTTTGGCCTTTTTGATAGAAAAGTAGAGGATTGAAAGGCTATGCTCTTACTGGAGAACTACCATTTTGACACCAAGACTGTTTTAATTAGCTAACAAATAAAAGAGCTAAGCTTGTTTGAGTAATACATTTAAGATCAAATAAAGTAAAAAATATTGATATATAAATATGAAACAGTTAATATCTGAAATAATTTGTGATTTTTCAATAAAATTAGTTCAACTAAACAACATTGTTGCTGGACAATATTTGTTTAAACCAGAAACAAAGCTACAATATATTTTTGGAATTTTTAAAATTTTTAAAACTTTTAAGATAAAAATAATTCTATCTTTACTCAAAATTATTGTAATTATATTTTTATAAAATATAATATTCTAGATTATATTAATAAAAACAGCTTTAATATTCATAGAGCCATTCAAAAAATACAGATGTTTAAGGGACCTTAAATAATTCTTTTCACTACTTTATAAAAGGTTTGGTTTATATGGTCATAAAACCCGACTGTTCGCAAAACTAGAATCCATAAAAGTGGATATATTTTTAACATTACATCTATTTAAATGATTTTTTAATTTTATCAAAAGTTCACGAAATTTGGTTTATTCACAGAACGTGGTTTTCATAAAATTTTCAGGTTAAGTGTATTTTCCATATCTGCTTATTGTTTTGCTTAAAATTTTTTATACATAATTTAAGTAGCTTAAAAGCAGTCCTTAGTTTCCGTATAAAGATTAAAGCTTAGGTTCATAAAAAGGAACGTGCTAAACTTTACAATAAATAATGATTCATAAAATCTTTGAAATTGTATTAAAGTTAGTTTTTGAATATAATATTATTAAAACGTTTATCATTGAAAAGTATTTGTAATTCATTAATAAATATATGTCGAAATTAATCAGGGTTGTTAGTAATAACTTATTTATTACTAAAACAATGTTTTATGAATCATTTTATTCTTCTACGTACCTAATAACATAAACATTTTATAAAGCATTCATTAGAATCTTCATACGGGAACTGAGGATCCTGTTTAAAAGTTTTTGTTAGTAGTTTTATATTTTCAATAAAATATTTTATTATTAGTAATTTTATTTATTGAATGAAAAATTTTAACAGAATTTCTTTAAACCAAATTAAAATAAAATGACTAAATAAATTTTATTTTAAAGAAAAAAATTGGGGTTGAATTAAAGTTGTATAATGCGAAGGGTTAAATCTTCCTTATTCAATAGATATTCATTGCCTTCACCTAGCATTATTTTATTTTAGAAATGATGAGATAGAATCCATATTAAGTTAAATTATGCGAAACTCTTTTCTATTTGCTCTATGAGGAAATATCAAATTTTTGGATACTGCCTATTTTAAAAATCTGAAATCCTTATTATAGATTCATCTTAACAAAGAAAAATTTATGGAAAAGTGGAGTTTAAGTTCTCTTATTGGATCCCGAGATTTGAATTTTGTTAAATTTGAAAAGTAACGTCATACTCCTGTTAATCGACAGATTTTTAAAATTATATGAAAACCTTTGTCACTGAATTTATTTATTAATAAATATTTTATATTTTATTTAATATAAAACGAATCTCTAAACATTAGCAAGGAACAAGTTCTTACACTAAAAATAGTTAATATATTTAGCATTTTTATTTTTGAATTGAGGTTCAGCCAATGCTTATGCTGGGATATGTTGATTTTTAGGTAATGTTAAATAACTTTAATATTTTTTTAAGAGTTTTATACTTGGTTTTTGTTTTGTTTAAATACAATTGTTATTTATCATTAAAAATAAATGTGAAAATGATTTTTAAATTATGTTAAATAAATGCACATCCCAACAATCTCTCAAATTTCGAAAGAATCGAATTATTTGTTTATCTTATTTAATGAAATAAAAATGTGCGAATAAAAAATTGAATTTAAACATGGTATCTAAAAAATTTAAGTAACCTAACATTATTTAGAATATGTAAGACAGCACAAGCATTGGGTAGGATATTGATTACCTATAGAATAAGTAAGATAAAATCCCTCGCTTATTCACAACGTTAATCAGACCCTTGTCATTTCACAAAAAAGAACTAAAGTTAATTAATAATAATATTGAATTAATTTTTAAAAATAAAGCTTGTACAGTTAAAGATCGATAGCGTGAAACTGTTCGGGGATGAAGGTTTGGTTCACGCAATTGGTTATTTCACCCAATCGGACATTAAATAAACAATAGTTTTATTCGAAATAATTAGCCTTAAAATTATACGAAAATGTAATTTATGAAATTATTTAGTAAATATTGAGTAATTTTGATCTAAATTTGCGAAAGAAATGATTGATTAACCACTTCTCTTCTCATACTATTAAATGAATATATAAAAGTGATGGCATTACTTTCTGCAAAATATTTCTGCAAATTATTGATATAATGGGTAGCCTTAGAAGATATAATCTGTTTGCTATTTGTATTGACACTTTTTTACTTCTTATTTGCTTAATTCAAATGATCAGGGCTTTCTCTACATCCGGTTGTTTAGCGACGGAGACTCTCAATTGTTTTTTTATTTAATTTGTTTGAAGAGTTTTAACAAATTTCGATAATTTTGTTGCCATTTTGAAGAATTCGAGGTATATTTAAATAATATTTGAGATTTTGTTCACTTAAAATCACTTTTTTGTCGACACTGTTTCTAACTTTATAAATAATTTCATAATTTTCTTGGGTTAAAATTTTTCTCATATTTAAAGACATTTTTAAAAACAATTTGATTTTTTTTTGTTGAAGCTATTTGTGATTTTTTTACATAAGATATTAGAAATTGTGCTAAAGTAATACTTCACCCTATTGATTAGTTCACGCTATTGTTTGTTCACCCTATTGTTCTTTAATTACATACTTACTATAACTCTTGTTTGTACTTGGGGATTTAAAAATAATTCACCCTATTGGTAAGATCACCTTAGTGGTCGTTATCGTTATTTATCTTCAACTGTATTTCACATATTTTCCTGATTACAAAATAAATAGTTATTTGATTATTAAAATAATAAATGAATACTTTTTTATTCTCAAATTACATTTTAATATAAAATAATTTATATAAACATTTTTTCTTAATAGGAAGTCGACCCAACTGTCCCTCTGATAATGAAAAATAACAAGTATCATGAAATTCAGCTTGGTAAACAGAATATAAATATGCAAAAAAATTATCCGAATGGCCACTCCTTCACCCGAATATCGGGTCTCAAAACTTGTTAT
>JAQFZM010001588.1:0-17452 GCA_034695785.1 Galumna obvia | reverse complement strand
TAGCCATCCTTACAGTTTTGATATCATTAATAAATTGTTTAGAATCCTTTAATGAGAATTTACTGTTACGTATAATTGGATTTAAAATATCAGTCAAATATTTGGCTAAATTCGATAAAGGGTGTTCAAAGTATGGACAAATTAATCTTGCTGGATAATTTTCTTTGTGTAATTTAATTAAACCATAAACTATAGGCAGACTGTAATTAGTTCGATTTAAATGCTGATATTCTCTAGCATTTATATAATTCTTACTTTTGTATAATTTCAAATAAGTTTTTAATTTACTAGCAATTTTTTTAGTATCATCATGATCAATTTCTATGTAAACATCTTTATCATCAAGAATAGAGTATATTTTGTTAATATAATCTATTTTATTTAAAATCACAGTTTTATTTCCTTTGTCTGAATTTGTAATAATTATGTCTTTCATGTTTTTTAGTTTATGCAAAGCCTGCACTTCAAATTTGTTAATATTGGGTTTAATTTCATACTTAGAGTTTAATTGATTAATTAATGACATCCTGATAATTTCCAGGGTGGGTTTGTCATTTATAATATATTTTAACTTAGACTCTATATTTGCAATAATTTGTTCACAGTTTATGTTTTTAGATACAATTTGAAATTTAGGATCAAGTTTTAAAATAGCAAGCTCAGTGTTTGTAAATTTTTTATCAGATAAATTGACAACCCAGTTATTTGAATTGTCAATTGATTTATTTAAATATCTTTGAGTATTATTGGAAATTCCTGATATTTTTAATTTTTCAGCTTGCAAATTTAAAAACTTATTCTTTTGTCTATTCCTAGTTTTTAGTTTAATCTTTGAGATTTTATTAAAAGTTCTTAATTTGATCTTATCAATAATATATTTAGGTAATTTATTATTTAAAACATGCATATAGTTATCAGTTGTTTTATATAAATATTTAAGTTTAAATTTACAATTGTCTATTCTATTTTTAACAAATGTCAAACTGCAAATTTTAGCAGCCCTAATTGAAGCTGGAATATTATCCACGTATTTTATTCTCAATTTTCTAGGTATTAGCTGGTTGTCGAAGCATTTTTTATTAAAAGTGCAATGCTCTTTATACTTGCAAATTTTGACCATATCTCTCTCCCAGACTCTACTCAACTTCAGGCCACTTTGTCCAGATATTCGTTTGATAATTTTGTTGAGACTTTGGTAGTTGTGTTGAGACATAATTTCAAATAAACTGTAAGACGTACTCACAATATACACAACTTAAAACACCGATAACTTCGGTTTTAACAAAATATTAAAACTGTTTTTTAATAATTTGTGGACAAATTTGTTTCGAGAACTGCCTGTTCTCATCGTCAGCACAAGGATTCAACTGAACCCTGTCTTTAAGCCATAAAGTGAGAGATCCGATGAGAGAGCGGTCATTTGATATAATTGAAGGACAGCAATAATCTAACACTAATCTGTGAATACATGTATTTATTTATATTTTGAACAAAATTCTGCTTCAGTTACAGCTCGTCCAACAGAATTTGTCAAAACCGAAGTTATCGGTGTTTTAAGTTGTGTATATTGTGAGTACGTCTTACAGTTTATTTGAAATATTTTTTAATATTTTTTAATTAAATGAATCATAGAATGCAATGAAAACATTTTAAACTAAATTGAAAAATTTAATGCTCAAATCTGGACATCCTTTTTTGTATCACATATTAATACAGTAGAATCTCCCAGGTGTTTAGTGGGCAAATGCACTAAAATCTGTAAACAACTCAGAACGTAAATAATAGGGAAATTTATACTAAATTTTTATAAAAATTAAAATTATTTGCTATTATAGTTATTATATAAGTTTATTATAATAATCAGTAAATAATGTTTGCTTTGAGTTATTATAATGACAATCAAAGACTTCTTCATTGATTTGATTCAAATTTCTTAGACTTTTTCTTCGCATTTATATTTTGATATAAAATATGACTTTAATTTCGTAATAGCTTTCAAAAGTTTAATTAATTAATAATTTTTTGAGTAATTCAATAAATTTTTCATTGAATTTTATTACAAATATTTTCCATAAAATGCATTTAGAACTATTTTTCAATGAAATAAAAATTTATTTTACACTTTTCGCATTAAATGAAAAATTAATAAACAGTAGAGAATGAAATGTTGAGTAAAAGTAATCAAAAGTATATACAACACAGAAGTTTAAACAACAGAGGAATAAACAACTCGGGAGGGCTTTAACATTATGGGGTATAGCGGGTCCGCCAAATTATGAATAAGTGTAAACACCAAGGAGCTATCAACAGTACGGAAGGTAACAACTCGGGAATTTTACTGTATTTTCATCTTGTAATAAATACTCAATTATGAATTAATTAATGTGAAAAATGTTCTAGTATGTTTATTTCAATGTATTAAAATATCATAGAATATATAAAAATAACATTAGGTTTTATGTTTAAAGAATATCTTGTTCACGCTAAAAGTTATAAATTAATATCGATTTATACAGTCTGAGCACGGTTTATGTCAATAAATCAAATATCGATTTTTGTCAAGGTACATTTCCAATGAAATTATAGTTTCTATGGATGTTTTTTTAAAGGACAAGTTGCATTTACATTTAAACATTAATTCTCAACACAATAATAACAGAAATACAAAATCTAATAATAATAATGCAAAATTAATTAGAAATACTTTAAGATTTTTATTTTTCAAATAAAATATAACTACTGGCAGAATTATCTAAGTAATATTACAAAATGTGGTAAATATTATTATTAGAATAATAATTTTGATGATTTATAAGCTTTGAATTTTCATTACATCAATAACTTCATTAATGCTTGTGCCAATTTTAATAAATTTATTTTTAATTTCTTCCTGATCCTTTCAATATGCCTCTTCTGATTCCTCAAATTTAGCTACCAATGATTTAATTGACACTTTATTATCAATTTGATAATTCTTCAATTCTTTTACGTTTGCGACGTCGACTAGGAGTTGTGACTACTGGCAGAATCAATCAGGTAATTAATTTAAAATTCAGGTAATTTTTTACCTCTTTCATTACTTGATGAATGAATAGGTGCCCAAGTAGTTGAACAAAAATCAAATTCGTCTGTCATATCAATTTCTGTGTCACTCAAATAGCTATCGTTCTGAACCTATTTAGAATATAATTTATGACAAATGGCAGAATAAACCAGGTTTATTTGCATTTGTCTCAGAAATTGGGGCTAAAGATTGGTTAAAGAAGTGCCGATTGTGGAATATTTGGTGGACTTCTTCATACCAAATCCAATCTGATGGCGAAGAACCTGTATTTCCGAGAATATTTTCGGGAATATTTCTTATGAACGTATCTATATTCTTAATTTTGTTTTTAATTTGATTCCAGTCTCTTTTGACATTTAATTCATTTAATTTTGATTCCATTTTTTAAAAATACTTCTTTGTTTCAAGTGTTTCTTTTTAATTGATTTTTAAATTCAGCCCATATTTCAATCAGTTTTTTTGTTTCTTCAGATATCCATCCTTTAGCTAATAAAATTAATGACTACAGGCAGAATCAACTAGGTATTTTATTTACAGTTAATGGGATTTTCCATTATTTAAAATTTGTTGTTAAAAATCAAAATAAAACATAATTGCGACTACAAAATCGATTATTGATAGTTTTTATTTATGTTTGCACGTCAAGCGGCTTGAGCGTTCCTATTGCACTCAAACTGTCTCAAGAAGGATATTCCAAACCGTTTAGATTGAGACAGTTTCCAAGCCGTTTGAGCGTTCTTGTTGAGCGCTTGACTCAAGCCAAGTGACTTGGATTCTCAATAAGAACGCCACTTAAGAGTGAGAGAAGTGAAGTTAAGTGAAGTGGAATCGGCTGAAGGTGTGTGTGTTGAGAGACGTTTCACTCAAAAATATTGTTCTTTATTCATGTGAACAATCTATTAGTTTTCAAGAAATGATCAAATACATTCATTTATGAACTTTAATGTGAAAACCAATTTTAATTTGAATAAAATCTTTTTGGAATTATATGGAGATTAACATAATAACGATTATCATGATAATTTAAAGAGTTTAATGACACTCTCTCTCCCTCTGTCTCTGACTGGCTGTCTCTCTCTCTCTCGCTCGCTCGCTCACTCACTCACTCACTCACTCTCACTCTCACTCTCACTCTCACTCTCACTCTTTTAATATAATTTGTACTTCAAGAATGAAATAAAAAGCTAAACACTCTTAATTTTCTTATTTGTTGAGTAAAAATTTGATATTTTTCTAGAATTCTATACTTAAAATCATAGTAATCACTTTCCGTATGAAGATTAGTATGAAGGATTTATAAAATATGCATGGTAATAATTATGCATAAGAATAACATGATCCTTAAATCATTTGATTAATAAGTTGCAAGTAGTTGGGACTTTTGCAGGAAATCTGATATATAATAGGGCGTTCAAATAATCTTGCACGTCGTATTTTTCAAATTACTCCAAAATTTCTGAATCGATTTTAATTCTGTAAACGGCATATAAAAATATAATTTCGATATTTTTTTTGTAGTCACATAACCAAAATATTAGGAACGGCTTTACTATGGAAAAATGAGATATATGCAAACACTATGTCTCATCCTAGATAAAATTGTAGTTGGTTGCCCTTAATATAGAATTTAATAGAGAAAGAGTATTACTTTAATTTGACACTAAGATGTTGGAAATCGGTTAAGAAACAACAAACTTCTGATAATTTGAATATCAAAAATTTCCTATAGATTAACATTAGGGAAATCTGATCCATCTTGTATTTGAGTAAAGTACTACTTTTTCTCTATTAAATACATTATTGAGAGCACCCAACTTAAATTTAATCTTAGTTAAGACATAAATTCCATTTAACCATATTGAAGCCGTTCCTAATATTTTGGTCACGTGACTACAAAAAAAATTATCGAAAAGATATTTTTATATGCCATTTACAGAATTGAAATCGGTTCAGATATTTTAGAGTTATTTAAGGAATACGACATGCAAGATCAATTGAACGCCCTTTTATATACATTAATAAACTCGCACTTCAGCTTTCATAGAGTGCAGACGTACGCCTGAGTCTCTCTCCTCTGCTGCTCTCTAATTTTTACGCCAAGTGCATTACGCCTATTGCCATTACGCCTAAACCTTTACGCCAACTATTAGTTCACTTTTAATTGAAAATTTATAATTTGTGATCACTTCTTTAATTTATTTTAAAGTGCACCAACAAATATGGCGTCATCAGATCCAGAGATTGAATTCGATGACGATCTCGACGACATTATAATTGAAGACAACACTTCAAAATCGGCTAACGCCCAACATTTACGCCAAACAGACAACAGCGGCGATGATATCGACAAACACTCGAAAGACATCACCGATGTCGCCAAGAGGATCGAAAACCAACTCAAAAGATCGGAAAACATCAAAAGGGAAGTTTAAGACTCCATTTTGACCGAAATTTAGAACTTAAACAAATTGGCCAAAAGCTTTAAAGAGCTTTAACCCAATCAAAACAGAAAAGAAGACGCAACTTCCCTTCTCGAAGCTCTTAACAAAAAACAAGAGCAAATAATGCAGGAATTGAAGTCCCTGAAGAACGCAACAAAGACGCCAACTCAGCCATCATACGCGAATATGGTTAAAAGACATATCCAGGAGCAAACCAAAGCCTCAAAAGCTCTTCAAGGCGAAACATTATCGGTCGTCGTTGGATTGAAGGACCCCAACGCCCGATCAGTCGGCCCTCTCAAAGAAATTGAAACGAATGTCGATGTCTCCAAAATAAGTGTCCAAATTCTAAATAAGAAGCACCTCTCCAAAGGCAAAATATTGGTCACTCTTCCAGACCAATCCTTTGGAAAGGCACTCACAGTCAGCATAAACAAAACGTCTACACTGTGCTGTGACTACGCCAAGAAGTTACGCCCGACTATTATATTTAAAAGCGTTAAGAAAACTCAACCCAAGAAGAAGGCATAATCAACGCCATAATCAATCAAAATAAAGAAATAAAAGACTTTATTTCATCAAATAATATCAACAAAGAAGACAGCTTGAAAATCAAATTCAAGTTCGAAAACCAACGAAATCCGGACAAGCTGCAAAACTTTGGTATTGAAGTGCTGCCATCCGTCAGGAAAATCATCCGACGGGAGGGCAGTGAAACAAGTGCCGACAAACCATTCAGCACTTAGCAAATCCTGTTCACACTTGCAGAAGATGACTCAAAGAGCCATCCAAATGATCGACTATGGAATCTAATCCCAAACACTTCATCACATAAACAAAGATATCCAAATACCCACTCAAGACTAACGCCAAGCCTTACGCCAGCGTTTTTAGACAACAACAAAGAAATTCAAAAGGCCGCCAAAACTTACGTTAAGTCTTACCTTTGCGTACTACACAACAACAAAGAAAATCAAAAGCCCGCCAAAACTTACGTTAAGCCTTACGCTTGCGTTCTACACAAAAACAAAACACGTGCTTTAACACAACACAAGCCAATACACTTTCACTCAATCTACACAACACTTCCGCCGGAATACTTACGCCACATTAGAGGCGAATTTTGTTTACTCACTGTTCTCAGAATTGTCTCTAAACGCAAATAAACGAATATTTGGAGAATAAAACGTCAACTCTTGTCCACCGAAGTAAGGAAATCCAACGACAATCGGACTACGCCTGCTTCTCAACATCTAATACACACAATGCAGACCCAAATGAGGAGAGGAACAAATGTGAACGCTGCCCTTAAGTTACAGAATTTTGGGACCAAGCACTCAATGACATCCAGACAATCGTTAATTGCCAAGCAATGGAAATCGAAGAATTTCGAGAAAAGGTAAAGGATCTCGAAACCCAATGCTTCGACCTCAAAACAACAAACACGGCAAACCTTAAGACAATAGAAGGACTTACGCGATCAAATGAAAGTTTGTCTTTACTCCTTCACAAAGAAAGCATTGAGAACTCAATGAAGATGTTAAAACTGACGGACGGTACGCCAAAACTCAAACATTCCAGAAGCCTATCGCCTCCAATTCAGGACAATAGTAAACCGGCCAACACCAACTCATTTGCTGTTACGCAAAAAGTCTCAAATTTTCCAACGAATACGCCTAAGCACGCGGAAAACACGCCACAAAGGCCTTCAAAAGGCAACTCCAAAATACCAAAACTTGCCAGCACTAATCTTCACCTGCTGGTGTGCGGCAAAACATCAAACACCGCAAAAGAAAGAATATTTTACAAAATGCCAAAAACAAAGACAGCACCCCATCAAGAAATCCCCAACAGTGCGTCCTCTGCGGTTACTTCGACAAGAATCGCAATATGGGGAAACACTTCCAATACTCACACAAAAGATATAAGAAATTCTCTAAAAGTACGCAAGGATACACAGATCACTTTTACATCAGCACACAAATGGAACTAAATTCTTGCCCTGAAGACAAAAGACCATCACTAGCTCTATTAAACACCATCAAAGACAAGAATCTAAAATAGCTTGGACTTGACGACTAGGAAGAAGATTCCAGTAGTAAATAGCACCAAAATATCGACACTTATCATTAATAACCTTTCTTCTGAATTTAATAAAACACTTAAACTTCTTAATTATTATTAATAAATTGTCAAAACTCTTCAAAGAACATCCACACATACGCCACTGATACGCCAAAAAAAGAAATTGAGTCAAAACATTCACAAGTCCACCAAAACTTCAGCACTTAATGGCATTACGCCATCTAAGGTTCCATTACGCAACTCATTACGCAATAATCGACTGCTCAACACCTACTGAACATTACGCCAAGGGTTGCTACGCAACGAAGTTACATAACTACGCCAGCGCCCCTACCGAACAAATAAGGTTAACCCCTTGTGGAAAAATTTCTTTGGTTCTCAGGCTCTGGGAACCCTTAAAACTTTTTTTCTCAAATATTGAAAATTCTTCAAGTGATTTAACCAAAGCTTAAACAATGGCCTCAAACACAAAGTGCGAGCACTGTATTGAGTATATCAATTATTATGAACTGATCAGAATAAGAGCGAAAGGAGAAACCAAATTAAAGGATCAAAAGATCGAAGACCTTAGTATAAGAAATGCCGAACTGGAGAAACTAAACGCTGATCTAATGCAGGCATTGGATCGTATAACCAAATCGAATGAATTACTGACTGAATGTATACTCAAACAAGAAATCAGGAACAAGTCTTCAGACGACATAAACGCCGGAATGATGGCCGCTATTAATAATCTAACGCAAACCATTCAAAAAGAGGGAAATCTGAAGGCGTCACTCCCTGTTTCAGGGAAGGGTTCCCAGAAGACGCCCGATGAAACTCCTGCAAGAAAAAGGAAGCCTACGGAAGATTCAGGCAAACCAAAAAGACAAAAAAGAGAGGTTACCCCACTCCTAGATTGGAGTGATGAGGAAACCACACCAGAAGTTACGCCAGCGGTAACGCCAACTGTTACGCCGGACAATACGCCAGAAGTTACGCCAGAAATAACGGCAAATAATAACACAAATGCTGTTCAAAGCATAAGAAATCCTGGCGTAAGGAACGCCAACAAAAAGTCCTATAGTCGCACAGCGCAACAGTGTGTCCTCTGCGGGTTTTTCGACCGCATTCGGAATATGAGCAAACATTATTCCGCTAAACACAACAACTATAAACCGTATGACAAGAATAGACCAGATTTTCCGCAATATTTCTACATCGTACAGATACTAAACTGAAATATTGCCCAGATGAAAATACACCACCGATGTCATACTTAGCGGAAAGAATTGAAAATTGCAACGACGAATGGATAAATGGTGATCCGAGTTTGGAAAAATAACCAAATAATACTACGATTTCAACTACTATTTTAAATTTTAATTCTTTTTGTTAATTAATTATTTTCTTAATTATTGTATAATATTGTTTAACATTTAAACTTATTTTTATTACTTAATTTTTATTCTTAATTTCATTAATTTTAATTAATTACTCATATATAGAAAAAAAACCAAAAAAAATCAAAAAACCCCAAAAAAAACACAAAAAAATGATAAAACTGGAAAAAAATGCAAAAAAATGAGAGGAGAAGTTATATATTTATTAAATGATGAACGCGAAGTTTAATAATTAATAGAATTATTAAAATTAGCATATCTGATAATAATTTATAAATATTTGTAAATAACCAAAACTTGTAATTATTAATTCACATCAATTCTTATAAGTTAATTATATTCAATACAAAATGTAAACATTTCCTGTACATCGAAACAGGGTTTTTAACAATAAAGTTATTTTAAAAGCAAAAAAATATTCATTAATGTATTAATATACAGTAATGTTCAAATCTAACTAGGACAACTTAACTAGCTACATTTCTTTAACTACTTTATGAAATGAAACTAGAATTTGCATGAATATACAAAAACTCCCCCCATTGTTAAATATATAATTTTATTTTTTATAAATATTAACTAGGGTTAATAATTCGAAAATTATTAAGAAAGTTGCATTTTTTATATGATTTGCTATTAATTTTGATCTCATCTAGCGAGTTTATATCAGCTTTGATCAAAAAGTATCAAACAACAAAATTGCTTCCCATAAAATATTTTATTGAATAAATGCAAAAAAATTTTTGAAATACCTGGTTCAGATTTTTATAGGGTATCATAATTATTTTTTTGCTCAAAAATTTGATATTAAAATAACCCCAAGTTTCTTATTTCCCAACTCAATTTAATGATCTTGGCATCATTTTGAAGGTAATAAGAAACTCTATTTTAAGCTATAAACATACTACTAAAATTGATAAAGCTAATTTTTAAAAATTTCAAAAAATTAAGTTTTAAAACTTTTTGAAACCACTAATTTAAAAATTAAAAAAAACTAACCTTATATTTAACAATGGGGGAAATCATTATATGTGCATGCAAAATTTTGTTACATTACATTAAATAGTGTAAGAAATATAGCCTGTTAAGTTGTCCTAGTTAGATTTGAACACTACTGTATGGCAATATTCAGTCATATTTTACTTGTTTTATCAAATTTTGAGCAAAAATCTAAAAATATTGGTCAATAATTGAATTTTGCAAAAATTTCAAAAACTTTAATATCAATATTTTTACATAAAAACTCAATTTCTGACGATTTTATGTAATTTTTTGAGATTTTTCTTAATTCTTTCAAAATTACAACTTTATATTGAATTTTTCTATTTTTTCATCTATTTCTCTTTTAATCCTGTAGAAGGGAGTTCTCCGATTCTCTTAAAAGTAAGGTATTTTGCCGATTTTTCCCTTCATAGGGATATTCTCTTATTGTCATCCATATTAAATATTTTTAATTTAAGATAAAAATATGATAACATAGTTTTTATAATAATATAATTTATTAATATTAGATACTTTAATACAAGCATGTCAAAGTAGCTAAAATGGGTGAAATATTTAGTTATAGTTATTGAATGAGATGACCAAGTAGGTGTAAATTCATATAAGGCAATCAATTTTTTATTGAGTTTAATTGCTTCGTTTTAACATTTACTTATCAATAAATTTCATTTATATATAAAAATTACATTTTATCAACAAAAAAACCTTTCCTTGCTCATTCTTGTAAATTATGATATACCTTGTGAATAAGTTTAATGTTTTTGCTAATTTCATATAGCATATGCAGAAATATAGCTAAAAAGTGGCTACTATGATCTGCCTGCTTTAATAAAATTAAATATTATATTATTAATCAAATTTTAAATTATTTATTATATAATATAATACATAGAGTGTTATATTCATTTAAATTATGCGTAAATATATAATTTAAAACAATTAAATGGTCGTATTGTTTAATGAGTTATTATTTGTTTCATTTAACGTTCTTCTTTGGAATAAATTAACATTGACCCTAGGTTTATTTATAAAGGTGAAATAAGTGAAATAATATCTATAGTTGTTCTTTAGATTTGAAATAATTATAAAGAAATCATCCATTAATGTAAGTATTGATAGGCCGCACCACATTCCAAGTAAACCTCCAAAATTACACAACAATTGAATGAAACTCATTTCTGGTAAATGTGTTATACGAACATCAGGAATTCGATTGTGAGTCACAACTATTTTCGTAATGTTATCTACCTTTTTATCGGTTCGTTCCTTATCCTGGAAAAAATGGTTTGACTCACAATCTTTTTTACACATGGCTTCACAATCCTTGGTTACCTTATCATAATCAGTGCAAATTTGAGCAAAATTTAGAAATGAATTCTTAAGAATATATTCTTTTGTTAACAGAAAATATGAGGGAATTATATTCAATGTATTACATTTCCCCCTCATTTGATCTTGGTAACAACTTGCAATGCAATCGGATTTATTATTATATTTTAATTTATTATTTTCTACGTCATAGCAATTATCTTGATAACTATTTAATGGTACCTTAATGTGAAGCTGAGAATATTTAACTTGGAACTCAGACTTCGCATTAATTGATAAAAAGTTGCCCAGAATAAAATAAGGCAAAGAGTTGGGTGAATGTAATACAAAGAAAAAGTCATCAAAGCCATAATTCTTAATTCTAATAACATATTCATGGTTAATTAATATTGAAATTTCCTCTAGTTCAATTTTAAAGTTTAGCCATTCGCTTTGAATTAAACTAAAATAAGTAAAGCATTTTTTATTCCGATAATTCTGATTAACAGGGTGAATTACTATTGATTCAATTGGTTCTCCACAATATTCTAATTTGTCCTCCATTTGAATATACTTGAAAAGTTTTGAATCAATTTCTCTTGATCCTTCCATTTTTCCTCTTAATCTTACCTCGATTAATCTACTAAAATTTCCACTCGAATAATATGACACTGTTGAATTATAAAATTTAACAAGATCTTTTGACTCAATCCATATATTATGTTCTACATTTTGTTTAATCTTGTCAAGTTTTCTTCGAGTATCCAATATTTTATTGACAAGTTCTTGATTTATTTTACCTTGATTGTACTCTGCCATTAATGCCGTGTCATTATCTAACAAATCCTTAAATGCCCTTAATAAATCTTGGTATTTTGAGTCCATTAGAGGTAACCTTTCCAATGACATCATATATGGATAGCATATCGTAAAAGCGGGCAAATTATTTAATCCAAAATTACCCACATATACACTGGTGACTGTTTTATAAGCCGTGTATTGTTTTATCAACAAAGTTAATTGATATAATAGTCCAACTCCACAAAATAAACTTGCGCATATTTTGAAAACAATTTTAATTTTAATTTCCATAACTTAATTTTAGTTGATCTGGATAATTTAAAACAATAATCAATCAAGAAAATTAAGAATTGTTATCTTAGAAATATAAATTTGTAATACTTCTGAGATTATTAATGAAAATTTATTTTCTTTTTTGGTGAAATTTTAGCTTGCTATCATTAGATCTATAATAGAAAATCTCTTATTTAAGTACTAGTATATTTTCATTAATTCTTTAGTTTTATTTTTATTTGTTTATCAGTAAACGTCTTTTAATATAATATCAAAACAAATTTATTTATTTAATATCATTGTTTTCAATATTAATCTTTTATTGATTCAGTAAATAAAAATATATTAAAAACAAATTCTGTTTTCGAAGAATAAATATAATTTTAGTGCTAGTATATTTTGATAATTAGTTTTATTATTTATCTTATAAACACCTATTTATTTATGAAATAAAAATAATTTATTTTATATTTTCATTATTTTTCAATCGTTTAAATAAATATCAAATAAGCAATTTTTTATTTCTAAAATTATTAGATGTTCGGAAAAGTATGCGTTTTTTGACATCAATAAGTTTGAACTTAGTTTTAAAAATAAATATTCTAGCTTTTAATTAATATTTTTATATTTTACAATAGCTTTAATATTACATTTTAATTTTGGTAATTTAATTTATTAATTTAATTATTGAATTTTGTATGGAACTACAAAATGTAAAAGAACAATTTTAAGAAAATTAAATACTTTTCGCATGATTTACATTTAAAAACAAATGGAGTTTCCAAAATCACAAATGTTATATTAGTTAGATCAAATTATTCATCTAATGTCATATAATCATTTGGAAAATTTCAAAAAAATTAATATATCCTAGTAAAAGGGCAAAAATTTGCCCGACTGACAAATTAAGAAAGTCGTGATTTTTTATTACTAAGTAAAGCTAATAAAAAATAATTACTCTTAAATGAATTGACACATTAAGCACAATGTATAAGACAATTGATGGATTTATAAGAAAAGTATTTCGATAAACTTGAAAATAATATCCAAAAATTCACTAAAAATGCCCCTTTTAGGCTAATATTTGGGACAAATTTCTTAAGCTATCATTATTTGTTTAAAGATTTACAAATAATTTTTAAACATTAGATAAACTAAATAATCTAGGAAACATATCAAACATTTTTTTCAAGAAGCTATTTGTTTAAAATTTAAATTAAATATAACGTAGGTAGATTTTTATAAAATATCATATTTCATTTTTAAGTATTTTAGGATAATTAATAATTATTTTAAAAAGCTTTATTAACTTAATTAAAGAGTAATAATAAATGTCAGAATATTTATTAAAATTAATTAAAAGTTAATTCTTTATTAGATTAAACTTTATCCAAATTTAGAGTAGTGAAATACGCAAAGACTTTTCCGAACATGTAATACAAACTAAACTTCTAGTGTAAACTTCAAATTTTGGTCAGACGGGTGTGGCGGCCAAACCATAATAAATCAAGGCTGTGATACTGCTTAAGAAATGTTTTACTCATCATAATGAACAAATTACTAATTGACCACATTTCGATCCGACCAATAGTTTTCGGTAATTTGTATTTTATAAAGTTAATTACATTTCAATAGATAAGACTAAACGGACAATGTTTTGAGCTTGGCTGACATTGTTTTGAGCTTGATGATATTCTTTTGATCTCAGATGACATAGTTTTGAGCTCGGATGAAATTCTTATGATCTTTGCTGTAAATATAAAAACAGCGATCGGTTTTACTGATAAAATTATCATTATATGATGTGAATGTAATTTTGAGGGTATGACAGTTTTCTAATTATACCAAATCTAATTAAAAAGACTTTTAAATTGAAGCCATTAAAAGTTGTTCAAATTTTGGCCCTACCTTTCAAGTCAAGATTACAGAATTATGGACAACTAGTAAAGTAAAAGTTATTATATAATAGCCTTTTTATATATACGACATTAAATCAACTATTTGTAAAATTTAAGTCTATTTCCTTAAAAAACCAAAATTTTTGAATTGATTTTAATTTTTTTAATTTATTATTTAATCGAAAGAAGAGTTGGAATACCAGAGGATTGTTAATCACTTTAAAGGGATGTAAAGATGACATGAAAAAAACCACATATCATTAAAAGATCCTTTATTTATATTATTTACCATGGAAACAATACTAAAATCGAATGGACAAGTTAAATATAAGTTTTGAACTTTTACCAAAATGTGTCAAGCAAAAAAATGGTTCAACTTGATATTCTCTATTTCATAATTATTAAATATTTCAAGGTGATTTAAATTTTCTTATTATTAATCTATGAAAAATGATTGATATTCAAATTATTAGAATTTTTTTGTTTTATTCCTGTTCTTTAAGATTATAATGACAAATTATGAAATAACTCTTCTTCTATTTAAAACATTTATAAATACTTGAGTAAAGAATAAGTAATCCATAAATTTTTGCTAAATTTAAGGGAAATATTTTTGAAAAATTTTTAAAGTGATATTGTTTTCAAAATTTCATAGTTATTTGCATTAAATTTAATAAAATGCGTTGAAATATTACTAAATGTATTCATATATATCAGAAAACAAATTATAAACGACTTTTTATTCGTTTTTAGGCATTTTTGATCATTTTCAAAGGCCCGTCTAATATACCTCCTGGAGCATGCAAGTTTGGCCATGTCTTTTATAAATTATAATTTAAATTAATTTTGTCAATTATTTCTTAATACCAAATGAAAGTTTAATAAATTGCACTCTCCCAGATATGAATGGGTAAATACATGGAGAATTTGTTCATAACTGGAAGAATACATAACACGGAGACTAACAACTAGTAGGTATCAATGTCTATGTAGTCGTCAAAAATTAAAAAAAAGTTCATAAATAGGAGAGGTTTTCAACTCAGAGAGTCACAACTGGGAGAATCTACTTTAATAGGTTAGTTAAATAAAGTTCAAATAAATTTTATTGAATATTTTAATTTATAAATAATATAAAATAAATATTTTTAGATACTTGTTCAATTTATTATAAAAATCATCAATGTATATATTAACGAAATTTATAGATTAAATTTCAGTTTTGTCTAAAAAATATAATAAGAGAATATTGTATAATAATGATAATAAATAAAATTAAACCATTAAGTAATAATTAAAATATTAAATAGATTTTATATAATGATAATAAAATTTTTTTTAACATTATTTCAATAGTAAATTTACCAGGGATGGCCAATAGGGGGGGGTTTATTCCAAAATACCCCCCTGGAGCTGAAAAATTGGCAAAATACCCCCCCTGGGAAAAATCAGAGGTAGGCCCCTTCCCCTAGAAAAATCGTTGCCGGCGCGAATTCAGAAAAAATTGTCCAAAATTTACATAAAACTTGTAATTTAGTCATTATTTTGAGTTAAAAATCATTTTCTCATCAAAATTATCGATATTTAATAGCAATTTTTACCCAAAAAACCAATTTTAAGTGAAAAATAGACAAAACATTGCTTTTTGAGTGAAGTATCATGTAAAATTAACAATTATAGCACTTAATAGCCTTTAAATAGCCTAAAATAGCATTATAAAGCTGAATAGCGCAAAAATAGACGATTTTGAGGTTTTTGGAAAATACTATACCCTAATACCCTCCCTGTGATTTTTCCCGAAATACCCCACCCCTCTTACCCCCTGGAATCGAGTTCTTGGCCATCTTTGAAATTTACTAAATATAACTTGTGCTCAAATAAAGTTAATTAGAAATTTATATTTTTAAAATTTTAAGATTTCAGTAATTTGCTTTACTAAATAATTTTACATATGAATATTATTCATTTGAATCTTTTAATTTAATTTGCGATAATTTACAAATTTATTTTACAGTATTTCTTCCGTTTTATGTTGGGTTATATGTCATGGAAATCTGTTCGTAACACATGGATGCTCTTAAATTATTTATTATAATTCACAATCAATATTAGTTAACATTTAAAGGTAAAGCAATTCATAAAAATTATTAATTTATGTTTAAAAGTTACAATTATTTATAATATACGACTTCATAATTGAATGGGTATATTGTAAATAAATTATTTTGCACTTTGTGATTCTATAAACAAAAGTTACATTAATAATGTTTTTATTTATATATTAAACATTAGAATGATATAAAAATAATTGCAAGAACAACTTTAATAATTTAATTAAAATTAGATTTGTTTGATATAATCACTCTTTATGGAAAAATAAAAGATTTTTTTTATTTTACTAAAAATATTAAAGTTAAAGATCTACAAATTTGTTTAAATTATCAAGACAAATTTTAAAAATATTTAAATTCAAATAAAAAGTTTAATGAAATAATTTGAAATTCTCATAATTTAAAAAAATATTTTGAGTACAATCTGAATCATAAATTAATTAATTAAAAAAATACTTTATGATAAATTATTTAAATGAAATTATAAATTATATAATGTTAATTGTAACATAAAATAATTTTATATAAATTAGCTAAAAAATAATATTCAATAGTTATTTTTATTATAATTAATTTCTTATTTTTAAAAATTAGTATTTTATATAATAGTATTAATTTTTTTTCAAGACTGTAATTAAAGCTAAATGATTCTTTGAATAATACAATAATTTTTCAAAAATAAATCTGGTCATCGCTAGTTATGGTTATTTTTTTTTAATATCTTGTAAATAAAGTCGGAGAAATAACTATCGAGATATGGTTAGAACGTAGTTTTTTTGAATGGCTCAACGGATTTTCAATCTGTTTTCATAAAAATATCTAGAATAAATGCACGTAGATACAAATAAGTTTGAAAAATTTTTACTTAGTTAGATAATTTTTTATTAAACCTGAACCAAAACTAATATTTTAATTAACGATATTTAAATTATTAATAAACAAGTTTTATTAGTTTAAATATTTTAGGTTATCATGATGAACAAGGAAATGTTGTTTAAAATGATACCAATATCATTAAAATCGATTAATAAATAAAGAAATTATGCCAATTTAAATTATAGGGTTTTGAATACAAAGACCCATAGACTAC
>JAQFZM010001587.1:0-17457 GCA_034695785.1 Galumna obvia | reverse complement strand
ATAAGTGAAATAATAATTTTTAAATTGAGTTTATATTTTTTCAAAATATATTCTTGATAATTATAAATTAAATTTTTTTTTTATAATAAATTTATTCAAATTTTTGATTGAATATTAAAAACTGTAGTTTTAATTTTAAAACTTTTTAATATATTATGTAAAAATATTGTATATTGTTTTGGTTTGGTTTCGTTCTATGCTTTTTAATTTAGGTAACTCATTAAGATATAAAGATTTAAAACTTATAAAATATTATATCATAACATATTTTTACCTAAATGTGGTGTATTATATACTTATTTTAAGGTTAAAAAATAATTCCATTCATTCATTTATTTATGATAACCTCACTTTTGACACAAACTCCTAACAAACCATCAATAGATGTGGAGATCAATTAAAATGAACTAAATTTACAAAAACTATCACTCATTCTTTTAATAGCTCGGAGTCATCACTAAATTACTAATCATTTGTTTTTATATAATGTTTTTCCAATTTATGAATGAATTAATTAAAATATAAAATAGAAAATATATACTAATCTGATTTGGTGATTGTTTTAAAATATATTTTTATATTATCAAGTTCAATTTTGTAAATTCGTATTCAATTGTATAATTAGTTATAAAACAAATTTAATATTGCTTTTAATGACTAAAGAGAGTGTCCGACAAACGCTTCACTGCGTTTATTACATGCAATGCCGAGAAGTCAAATGCATTACAACAATGAGTGTAAAGCATATAAAGGCTTTAAACTACCAACCTCCAGGGGTAGAACAACCAAAAATCCCTAAATTTCCCGCACTTTATTTTATGATAAAATGATAGAGAATAATCATTTATTAATACTGTAAAAATTCCAGCTGTCTGCAATCATCTGCATTTCATCTAGGAGAGTTTAAAGATTTCAAACTCTCTCTCCCCATGTTATCTCTATGAGTGAAGTGCGTACTTTTATATGCTTTACAGTTACCAACTTACAGGCGCCGGACAGACCCTTTGATCCAAAACTGATAAATAGTTTGACCCTTAATTTAAATGATTGGAATTTTTTTGAATAATTAAACCCTAAATCGTTTAAATGTTATGAAATGTTATCAAATTTGGTAAAGAATTTGTTGAATGAATCGCTAAACTTATGTCATATAATTTAGTGAAATAAATATTTATAAGTTTTTATAAGACATGACCACAACCTAAACCTCCATTTAAAATCCGATCGAATAATTTTTTTAATCACTTAATTCCTTAATTCCTGTCCACTAAACTGATAAATACAGTAATTTAATAATAATTCAAACAAATTCTGATTTTACTTTAATGAAAGCGTTTTGCTTTTCGTCAATAATTTTACGGTTCATTTGAACTGTAAGTGACGTACAATTTATGAAACACATGGCATTAGATGAGGGCTAAACATCATATGTAAACTATCACACGCCAGGAAACCCGACCCCAAAATCATATCAATTTATGTGAAGTTTCGTCAAAACTTTCATTTGAGAAAATCAATATTTGTTTATCTCTTTTTAATTGTAACCGAAGGTTAGCTCAAATGATAGTAAGTAATAAAGAAATGGTCGAGAATTGAATGTAAATTAGACTTCGAGAACAAATGACAATAAATTGGAGACAATAAAAAGAAAAAAATCGCTAAAAAATAAATTCTAACCTAATTTAATATCACATAATGTTTAAGTCAGAACTTAATAAAGTGAGTGAATGCCAACCGTAGGGATAAACCATTTTTAGGTCACTTAAGACCTGATGTAATGCACGCGAAACACTTGACTTCTTTTTTTCAGATATAAATGTATAAACCTATAAACGATGCAAATATTATGAAAAACTTAATAATAGTTCGCAACAAATAAATTGTTGGAAATATAGCAATGAATTTGAGGCCAAATAAGTGTTACGTGAATTAAAAAAGTGACTGAATGACCGATTCTTTCACTTGAAATGAAACAATCACTTCATTAGTTGCAAATTGGAATTATTCGCGTTTTTATATTATTTTCAATCTTTTTGTTATTAATTAATTGAATGAAAATATTGGAATTATAGTAGATTTGAGTTTCGGAAGAAATCATTGAAGTAATTGAGAGCCGGAAATAATTTCGATTTTTAGAAAAGAATTGAAATAAAATTATTGAAAATTTAAGCGTTAATTTCAGTAATAAAATCACTTTATATCAAATGGATATAATATTTGATGGGGAATATGATGGGTAACACTCTTTAAATTACAATTATCTGATTAAAGATGAATTAGAGTCAACTATTAGCACTTATTTTGCACTCATTTTTAATATTTAGGAAGAGATAGATCTGAGGATGGGGTGAACTTATATCTCAAGTTCTTTAATATAAAGAATGCAAAGAATGTAAACAAGGGCAATCTTTCAAATTTTATGCTAGTTTTTTTAGTTGTTAACAATTATATATGATTTCCATATTAAAAATAATTTTTTTAGGTTTATAATAATTTTATAAAGTGTTGGCCTTTTTCTAGACTTTAATAACTGACCCCAAAACTGTTGGAATCACTTAATTGTGATTTTGATGAAATGCTGATTTCATTATTAAGATAAAACACTTATTAAAATATATTCAAATAAATTTTGTTTTATTCAATTTTTCTAAAAAAAGAGTGAATGTCACGACTCTTCGATCCCATTGACCTCAAGATAGGGTAACTAACAATACCTAAACTCTAGAGTCTAGACTATGGTTTATCGTAATTGTGGTCAGTATTTAGTTTCCGGAATAAAATTATAGATACAATTAAATGGAAAATATCGGTCAACAAATATAACTGATTATTATTAATCTTCAGTTTTTTGCATACACAAAAAATATTTTATCCGTACTAGATCATTTGCTTTTTCTCATTTTTGTTTTTTATGACAATCGACAAAACGATTTTCTTAAATATTATTATTGAAAAGTAGTTTTACTTTTGATTTTATTCAGTGATGTATAAAGTCATTAATCTTCAATTCATAGATGAGCAAGACTACATGCAAATTAAATTAAATTAAAGTAACCAATCTTGATAAGTTTTTAAAGAAAACAGAAAAACAATTTTTTTTATTTCCTCATTTATTTTATTAAAATCAAATGTTTAGTAAATGTTTAAAAACTTTTAAAGTTGAAGACATTGTCTGTGGTTTTGATTTCTCTCAAAATTGTTGATAACTCTAAATGTGTTAAATCTAAACGATTTCGTTTAATAGTGAAAACATTGATTTATCGTAAAATTAAATATTCAAATCACAAAATACTCCAAATTTTATGAATAATTAGGTTTTTCGACAAAATTTTGATAATTTGATTGACCGTCGATATGATTGACCCTCAGTTGCAATGATTTCAATTCATTATTCGTTTAACAAAAATAAATTCCTAAAACTATTTAAAATTCAGTTATATCTGACCTTAAAGTTAATTTGAAGCTAAGTTTTAGGTCATTTGTTTTTCCTTTCATTTTAAGAAAAGTTCAAAAATAATATATAATTCATTTACTGTATTTTTCAAAATATATATATAAACGAAACTTTTACTCTAACAAGTGATAGTTGTCATCTAGTTCAAATATTAATTTTGAAACAATTATTGTTTTAATTTCCGCAGTTCATTTTGAGTATCTTTATGTTCATCAAAAAGAAAATAAACCTGGTTAATTATTGGTTAAACTAATAGTTCCGGAATTAGTCATCTTTTATTTCCCCTTTTTTTAAAAATCAATGTTTGCTAATAATCTGATGAAAGGATCAGATTTTATATAATTATAGTATCAAATAAATTTTAAAACTTATTATTAATAAATTAATGTAAATTGAGTTTTAAATCATAGATTAAACATATAATAGTATTAATAATAGTATTAATAATAATACTATTATATAAATCAACTTATTTTAGTAAAGAATTTATTAACTAAATATTTTGCCTCAAATTTAGTTCAAATGTCTTATTTAGCGAATATTTTTCATTTTAATTGATTTAATTAATGACATCAAATAACGACATAATAAGACATTATTTGTGTCACATAAAGCTTTTACTTACTATAGATTTAATAATTTAATAGAATTAATTCAATTAAAAATGAAAAATATTAACCGATATAACAGACATTTCAATAGAATTGATGTGAATATATGTTAACATTTCATTAAAAAAGTGATTTATCCAAAATAGTTTTCATTTATAATAATATCAAATGAAGTGATTAATGTAGAGCTTATCGTTAGTGGGAAATAGCACTCAATAAAACAAATTTACAACTAATAAAACCAGAGATGGCTAAAGGAGTCGGCCTCAGGGGGGGGGGGGGGGTATTACAAGAGTATTTTGAAAAACGCTAAAATTGCCTAAAAGATACATAAATTATCATTTTAAGCCTTTTTGCCATTTTCTATTGTATACTAGTATATTTAGACATATTCTAACGAATATCTTCAAAATTAATGCAAAAAATACTAACAAGAATTTTAATTTGTAAGAATTTTTGAATAAAAAACGTATTTTTCTAAAATTTTCAAAAATTGTGACCATCAGAAAAGGGATGTCAGGACTTGAATTTGATATTTTTTATTTACCCAAATATATTTTTATAACATTATCTTATTCATTTAACTAAATAATATTAGAAAAGTATTCTAAATTTAAAACTTTTTAAATAAAAAATTTAAATAAAACGCAATTCAATACAACATTTTTTTAAGTTAAAACTTTTAGTGTAATTATTATTAAAACTAAATTTGTTATTTAAAAAAATACAAAAACATCCTGGTAAATTGTTTTAAATTGAATAAAAACCAAAGGAAATAATTATCTATACATTAGGGATGGCCAAAGGGGGAGTTTTCCGGAATATACTCTAGAGAAGCAAAATTGGCAAAATACCCCCCTAGGAGTTTGGGACCCTTAACTTTAGCGTCTATAGACAGACATCTGTTGGGATTTTGGCCTAAAGGATATTTTGGCCAAATCACTCCCCCTAGGACTCGATTATTTGGCCATCTCTGCTATACCTATTATATATTTATAGTTTAATAAAAAAACAATGATTGCATATTACACTTAACAATTTAAGCAAAATAATTTCGCACTTAATTCGGGTATTATTTGAAACGTATTCATAATCTGTGCAATAAATCTGAAAAGAAAATTTTGGAAATTTTTTGTTAATAAGTTTATTTTGGGCAAAGTTTGATTTTTCTTAAATTAGCTAGTTTTAGTGATTAAAAGCTGAAAATACTGTGCTTGTTCTGCATCAATATTTATTAAAAACATACACTCGTGTGCAATATTGGTGACAGTGGTTTTCTTCTATTTTCTCCTCTAATATTTATGAGAATTAAATTCTTTTTTTAACCACAAATATGGTTTTGTCCATATTTTATGAAAATAAAATTTTTTTAATTTATCTATATAATTTATTTTTCTGATTATTCAATATTTTATAAAGAGTCGTATATTATAAAAGTTCTTAAAGATATTTATTGATTGTTTAAATTACATATAATACCTTATTCAATTATGCATTAAATTTATCTAGTTTCATTAAAATTGAATAAGTAATATATGAACAAGGTCAATTCGAATTTTCAAAAATTTAAAACTTGCAAGCTAATTGTATCCAAATAAATAGGAATATTGAAAAACAAAAATACACGTATCGGCTTATTTTTGATCTATTTATAAAAATTTAAACAATCAATCTTTAAGAACTTTTATAATATACGACTCTTTAGAAAATATTCAATAATCAGAAAAATAGACAAGATAAATTGAAATTTTTTTATTTTCATAAAATATGGACAAAACCATATTTGGGGTTAAAAAAGAATTTAATTCCCATAAATATTACTGGAGAAAATAGAAGAAAAAACTGTCACCAATATTGCATACGAGTGTATTTCCAGTCATTCAATACAATGAATAAAAATATTAGCAAAACTTTACTAAAAATAGTTTTTTAAAGAAATATTCAATTTTGAATTTCGCGCGTCAAAGTTAACCTAGGGATTTTTGCATGTTTATTCATCTCATCATGTGTTTTATCACTAATTTCAGAAAACTTTTTTGTCAAGTCTTAACATCCCCTTTCACTTACAAAAAGTAACCCCAAAAGCTCTAATTTTTTATTCGTTTTTATAAAATTTTACGTTATTTTTCATAAAAATTACATCTCTATTACTTTTCTCTTAATTTTTATTGTTTTTCGACAATTTTTCCCTTTTCCTAGAGGGGTATTTTAAGAATTTTTGTTCTCAGGAGGGTAGTTTGAAATAACCTCCCTTAGCCATCTCTGAATAAAACATATTTTAGGTTCAGGGCTCTTTTTAAAATTAATTGCTTTTTTTAATCCAAAAAATTATCCATAATATTATCATTATATAAATAATCTATAATTAATATATAAATATTTTTTAAATGTATTTAATAATTAGATTTTTTTTTAAAAAGAATTTTAAATGTGAGCCCATAATTAAATTTCAAATAATTAGAATTCAATCGCATTATATATTATAAATAATATAGAGTTAATAAAATGCAAAAGTTTTCATTTAATTTCGTTTATTTTTAAAGAATAAAAATGTTTGAAAATGGTTTTTGGTTTTTACTTTTTTTAACACTTTTTTAGAGGATAATCAGGAAACGACTTTTATACATAAACAGGGATTTTATATGGAATTCATGTAACCCCTTATATGAATAGATTAAGCAAGGTTATTAATTTAAATTAAATATTTTGTTGTCATAATTAAGTAAAACTCGATTAAATTTATTAATCTTACCGAGTATAATTTTACAAATATAATTATGAATATAATTAATTAAAACTATTATATGAGTCCGTATAGTCACTCATTGATAGTGATGGGTAACCACTCGTTACCATATATACCGCCTAAAATTTCATGTAAGGGTTTACATGAATTCCATATTAAAATTCATGTAAAGGGCTTCATGTAAAATTAAAACTATTATAATATTAATGTTCTGATCGAATGAAAATGTGTTAAAAAAGCGTTATAAAAGTATTAATAATAATATATTTTCTGATTTTTCTTTTAATTTTATGCTATATTTTGTTTACATTTAATTTAATTAATGGTGAGATAATTAAATCATTATCTGTGAAACTAAAAATACAATAAAGGTTTATAAACATGGACATATGCCAAATAGATGACAAATTAGAATCTTTTATTGATATATTTGAAAATATTAGCCTTCCTTTTATCATCCTTATACTTTATATTCTTGTATTTCTCTAAATACAATTAAATATTACCTTACTTAAAATCATAAATTTATGACATAACTTCAGGGATAATTTCCCGGATAACTCCCTAGGAGAAAAAATCTACAAAATGCTCCTTAAAGAAATAAGGTAATAAGACTTCATCGAAATGCTGATTTACATGAGCATTTCAAAAAATGAGGAAAAATGTTTAAATAATAGAGAAAATTATTAATTTACTCAATATTTTAAGTTATTTATAGATTAAAAACTATTTATCATTCAAACCATTTTATCATAAAAATCATTTTATGCCCTCTTTTAAGTAACAAAAACGACAAAGATGTTGGTTTTTAAATAAATTAGATGGATTAAATTACTTATCAGATGAATATTTAATTATCGGGACTTTTATCCTGGGTAAACCAGAAATGCTAATTTAATTTTGATTTCATATTTTGACAAAACAATGATAATTATGTTGAATGACTTTCTCCCATATATGAAGTAAATGACACAAATGAGTCTATAAGAATAATTTCATAAATGGCATCGCTGTAAGCCGTTATTAAAAATATCTCTATACTAAATCTTATATATTTATACGTGCTCTTTATTCTAGCATAATTGTTAAAGCTAAAGGGTGAAGGGTGTGTACTCTACAGGGAGAAATTCAACACCCGGTCCAACATCTAGAAATGATTGACTTCTCTAAGTTTACGAGAATTATGAGCGTAGAGTTAGATGAGTAATACAAGAATTTCACAACAGCTGACTATTTTTAACCCCTCTTGAATAAAAGTGAGATATTCATGAGAAGGTATAACTATTTTGGTCGATAAAAATGTTCTCAGTATGCAGTGCTCTTATTTTAATGGAAAGTTATTACAAACATTATAGATCAATTCTCTATCGAGTATATGTTTATTATTGATAGATAATACAAATTGAGAACTCTAGCACGATTTGAAATTTTCAAATATTTATGAAGTTATTTTAATTAATGGTTTATGTTCTAGCATACTAAATCTTTTTGATGATTGTGTTGAGAGCAGTTATTTTGATTTATGTATAAACAATAAAAACTATACTAATAATAAAGAATCTCAAAATCTAAGCTCTAAACTCGAATATCATTGGAAAAAATGAAACTTTCGCTTAAAATTAGCTTTAATTACAATGCATTTAACTGTAATATACATCAATCAGTAGAACTTTAGGTATTGACCAGAGATGGCCAAAGGGGAGTTTCCGGAATACCTTTCTAGAGCAGCAAAATCGGCAAAATACCCTACCTAGAAAAAATGAGCAAAAAGACCCCCTAGAAAAATCTTATAAATTCTTTCTTATAAATTTTAGAAAATCGCCCACATTTTAAAGAAAATAAGTAATTTAGATAATACACTCTTTTACTTGGTTTTCATCCGAATGACATTTGTTTTTTATCCGATAATCATTTGCTATTCGTCCCAACAATGCATTCAGTTCTTAAAACATTCATATCAAAGCATTCGATTCGTATGAAAGGCTGACAGTGTGTTGAAACGAATAGCAAATGATTATCGGATAAAAGCAAATGTCATTCGGATTAAAACCAATTAAAAAGAGTGTATTTTAAGTAAATAATCGTTTAAACGGCATTTATTATTACCAAACTTATTGATATTTGTTAGCGATTTTTACCCAAAAAAACATTTTAAGTGAAAAATAGACCAAATATTGCTTTTTGAGTGAAATAGCATGTATAAATGACAATTAAAATACTTATTAACCTTTAAATACCCTAAAATATCAATAAAAAGCTAAATTTTGCAAAAATCGATGTTATTGAGGTTTATAAAATACCCTCCCCCAAATACCCTTAGAGTCGAGTTATTCCCTAGTATTGACTAATAACTACTTTACAATATATCTATAAAGTCTTTGTGAGTTGAGATCTAACAGTCAAGATAATTAAAAATTAACCTGATAGTTTGCATTTAATATCCTTTAAATATTATAAAATGTTAATCTATAAGAAAACTTTAATAAAATAATTAAATGCAAAACTTTTACAAAATCTAAAAAATAACAAATAATTAGCAAATGTTTAATAAGAGTCACTGAAATTAACTGAAACTTTTGTTCTCTTAACTTAGTTAAAGACCTCGGTGATGCTTTTTCATACTCAAAGTAAAAAATAAAAGATTTGTGCATAGCTTTATGAGGGTCTTCACTCATTAAGGTTTTAGCCCAGTATGAGGTAAAAGGGTGAAGACAATTGCATATATACTACAAATTAAATGATAAATTATAGTGAAAAATAAAAAGTGCCTTCAATTCATCTCTTATTAAATTTTAATCAATTTATTCGCCAAATCTTCAATTGAAAGCTATCAGGAAATAAACCACTCTTTAAATGTTTAGAAAAACTGATTCAAATTGTGGTTGACTTCAATTCCCATTTAAATGAACAAAATTAAAGAATACGACTCAATCTTCATATAAAAGTTTTATAATAAAACCAATTATAAGAACTTTTATATAATATTTGAAAACATTTGAATAAAAAATTGTTTTTTATTAAAAATTTCAAATATTATTGAAATTCTTTACTAAATATTATTAAATATTTATTTGGATATATTCTCGAGTCGTTTATATTTTAAAGTGTATAAAAAATAGACAAAAGTATTACTTATGTTTCAACTATAGTGTCATTTATTTTATGTTTAGTTTTTTTTATATCTAAATATCTATATAAGGTTTTATTTATAACATAATATTAAAACATTATTAGACAAAAGGATAATTATTTCTCTAATTATTAGTAAAATATAATTAATTTCCTAAAGAACTGCAAATTAATCCCAAGAATTGAAGGAAATGATATCTAAGGATATATTGAAGTGCAATAAATAAATTAGTAATAAATAAAGTATTAGTTTTGTATAAAACTAATTATTTTGCAGTAAATTAATTGATTTGAATACAATAGATGTGAACAGATATGAAGTGAATAAATTCAATGACTTTTCAATGATTACACATTCAGTTAAATATAATTTTTATCTCTGAAACACTTGGAAATGTGAAGTCCCTATTCTATGTGAAAATTAAATGTTCTCCACAACCCTTTCCTACCCTCTATTGGTCACTATTGCCAGTTCCAATTACCGGTGTCCGACAAATCCAGTTCAGCATTTTGTATGTTAGAAGAGGATTGACTTAAATCAGGCCATTCCTTATCAGACGAATGAAGTTTATTAGAAATGGTGCGCACTCTATTGGTAAGAAGAAAAATTAGACATTAGCATGGTCATATCAAATATTAATAGTTTATACAAAATTAAATAATTAAGATAAAATTATTTTTAAAATTGTTTAATAGATAAATATAGCAAGAAAAGAATTCTAATTTGAAAATAGTTTTAACTTGTTTTCTTTTTAAAAAATACTTGATATCTTCTTTAAGTCTTTTGATGGCACACATAATTTGAGAAGTAATTCATTGGCAAGGTTAGTTCTAATCAGTATTTCATTAAAGACTCAATTTTAAGATATAAAAATATATCTTTTTCTATAAGCTTTTATATAATTTTGAATTTTAGAGAAATAATATTAAAATTATAACAAATATTATTTACTATTAATTGAGGCTAAAGTTTTGTCATTAATTGATTTAAGTAATAAATTATTTTATATGTAATAAATAAAATATTACTAATAATAAATAAATTTGGATTTTCTTCAATTATCTCAATTATTTAAGTTAACGAAATAAATGTCACATTTTCTAAACCTCAATGTCTGGAATTGTCCCTTATTTTTGTTTAGTTCTGTTTTCAATTTCTATAAATATTATATATTTAAAGTATATTAACGTTAATAAATAACTTTTAAGTAATAACTAAATATTATTATTAATTTAGAATAAAAAGGAAATGACTGAACACTAGAATATAGTGAATGATTACCAGATTTTGTTTAAAACTCTTCACAATTTGAGAGAGACTCGAATGGAGCCAAAACTGCTCTTCTGATTGCCTTTAAATAAGACATCATATTTACCGCTATTCACTTTCGGACTGAAAAGAGGCAAAACTAATATAAATAATTTGAAAACAAATAAAAACTGATTAATTGCATACACGGGTTGCATGCAATATCTCAATATAGTCCTGCCCTTTATAGTTGTCGGCAACGGTTCTCTTAAAATGACTTTTGAATCACCATTTGATAGAGTTTGGTAATTACAAAAGGGGTTGAAAGGCGGGGGATTCATTGGATCCATTCGACGGCCCATCTCTTTGTTATCTCTGCAAAAGATATGTCAAAAAGGATGACATTTGCACTGAATATTAAGTATTATGTCCTGTTCTGTCATCAAAAATAAGGGAATAAATGCTAACGAACTTAAAGACAGCTATTTTTGGTTCATATTTTGATGACATCAGTTGACAGACAGGACTAAACATAAGTCGGGTTTTGAATTTATTGAACAAAATATTTAAGTTTTGCAAATCATTCATCACTTGATATCAAATAATATTTAGCCCAAATATGCCTAAATTTTGCCAAGATTATTATTTCAAAAGAATAGTTAGAATTAAAGTAATATTTCTTTGATATTATGATATTTAATAAATAATTTAAGGTAATCTTATTTTTTTATAGATTCAACGACACAATGAAAACTTTTAAATATATGAAATGTTATAAAAGTTTTGACAAAAGAAGTCTTCAAAATAGGAACTAAATTTTAGCCTAACCTTAAAAGCGGGAAAGGAATGCAAATAAAGAGTCTATACTTACGGAATGTTTACGTGAATAGGAATCGGAACTAAAATAAAGGAGAAGTAAATAAAATTAATTGAATTTATTTTTAGTGACGATTTTGAACATTACTGGGAATCGGATGCGGAACTGTTAACAATAAATCAAACTTTTAGATATTGATATTGGATTTGTAAGACTGACCTGGAACAAGTTGCGGCTTTCCTTGAATGACAGAAGGTCCTGGCCCATAAATAATTTGTAATGGGAATGGAACTTTTTTATGAAAATTCATTTATTAATCGATCAATAGATCAGATATCTATTAATTAATTACCAGGTAATGGTAGTATCATAGATTTAGTCAAAGAATTCAAGAGAAGGCCAGTACCCACGAGACCTAATTTGCTGCCTTCTGTCAGATTAATCACAAAAATTATTCCAATTATGGTTTTGGATAACATTTTGAATATTTTCTGAAACATTCCTGAGATATGAGTAAAAATAATCGATTATTTGTTGTTTGGTTTCATTTAAAGACTAAAATTAAGTTTAATATAAATTTAAGTGATTTATATTAAGAACTAAATTATAGGTAAAGACTTACCGGAATCGACTTAAATAAAGAACAACAAAAACAACAAATTAATTAAATATTAAATTTAATGAATTGTCAAATGCTTTACACAAAACTGTATTCACGTGTGTTTTGACTGTAATATGAAAACGAAATGTGAATCTATTAAACAAAAAGTAATTTCTTAAATGCTATATATAGGAAACGGTGCCAAAAGTTTTACCAAAAGATCGTGAAATTTAGATCAAAAGGTAGGCCATAGGGGAGAACGATCTGAACCTCTCCATCATATTCTTGTCCACCAGTTTCACCACTTATCTTATATTAACAAACTATGGGTACAACTCATTCACTCTCTGATGGACTGTTAAAGCAGTGAATGACTGAATAAATAAGATTAACAAAACTATTAAAACAAGAGGTAAATGACCAGAACATTGATCTTAAATGTCGGCTCAATTCTTAGTCTTTCAAATTCACTAATAATTTATTTTAAAATTTTTTTAATTTAATTCAAAAGTTTTTAAACAATAATTAAATCCATGAAAACCTCTCATTAGTCTTTGAGTGGTCTATAAGTGGTCTCTAATTACTTTTCTTTTGAACAAATGATTAATTTTTATAAACAATGAAAAAACATTTCATTATTAATTCAAATGATGCCATTCTTTTGATAGTTCTACCCATGAACTTGAACATGAATTTTAAAAATGTTGACCATGATACAATCATTAGAAAGCACTGGAATCGATTGTAAATGACTACTAATGAGTAATTAAAGGAAAACGTGCCAAAACATAACCCAATCAGAAAATATTCCTTTACTTATAATGTGCTAATGATTGGATATACGACTTAATTAAAAATATTTGAGTGTAATCTATAAATATATGCTAAATGTGCTAGATGTTTTTAAAATATTTACAATTTGTATATAAAAAATAGTTTAACCCCAAATAGAGATCAATATTTATATCAGAAATGACAACAAATAAGTGAAACGACTCACAGAAAACTATTTATAACTAAAGATAAAATAATTAAATCCATGGCTTTGGGCACAGAATTTAAATATTTAGTTCAATTACATCAAAACATGTATTTCATCATTAATTAGTGGAAAGTCCCAGAATTTTTTCTCTGAATAACTGAATTATTTGTTTTGTGTCATGACTTCAAATCAATTTATTTATTTATTTATATTCAATAACAGTTTAGTCGTGATTTACAACAAAATTCAATTTTAAGATCAAATGATATTTCGATACTTTTATGTCGTCATATTCTTCACTATTCTTAGTATAGCTCTGAGCGGTGTATTGTCTATATTTTTGTTAACTGTTTTCTTAAGATAAGATCATTTTATTTTAATCGATATAAATTATTATAATTTACCATTCTTATTTATCTTCATTATTCATTATATTCTTGTTTTATCTTTGAATATCAAAATTCTTAATCATTTTGATCAGTGTTTGGATGTAATGAATATTCTGTTTGAAATTCTTTTATAATATAATTCTATTGTATTATAAACTTCTTATCGAACCATTTTTTAAAAATAATTTCAACAAATTTATGATAATTTCTTTTATTTGAGTCTTAAAACAAATTCATAAAAATAAATGAATCCAATCCTTAAAAAGCAAATCAATAAATAACTAAATATAAAAAAGTGTGAAAAACGTGAAATTATTTACAAAAGAAATGAAAGTTTAGTTTAAAAATGAGTCCGAATTTATGACACGTTTTGACATAATTTGTGGAACGGGTTTAAGTTAGGACTAAGAGTCGTGTCATTTACTCCTTTCTGTCAAATCGTCTTAAATACTGACTAATGGTCGGAATAAATCAGTATTAATAGCCGTCACCCAAAGCCCCACTTAAAGCTTCAGCGAGACCGTCACCACCAGCACCAGCAGCTGCCTGTGCGTACATTGCGGCCGCATCATCCACACCTCCAGATTGTTGTGCGCTATCACTGCTGTCATCACCTCCATAGCCCTCACCTAATCCAGCCAAACCCGCCACCTGACCAAGACCACCATCAGAAGAACCATACCCTGCACCTTCATAACCAGAGTTTTCAAGATTTCCTACAGGAATAGCTCCGGCTAATTGAGCTAGATTGGCTCCTCCATAACTGGGCCCACCATAAGATCCTTCACCATCATATCCACCGCCATAACCATCGTCGGGGACCTCCTCATATCCGTCTTCGCCCTCATAACTGTTCTGAGCGAAAGTGATTGATATGAGGCCAACGAATATAAAAAATCTCATTTTCTATAGTTTTATTACAAACATTCAAAACAAAAGAATTGAAAATAAGTTAACAATAATTGAGTCGATTATTGTTACTTACATTTAGTTTTGTGCGATTCGTGCGATAGTTGTGTCGTTAATACCTAATCAAAAGTCGTTTATATACGTTGTGTAGAGAAAAAAAGTGATCAGTGGAGCAAACCTGAGAGCGAACACCCCATTACTTGAGTTGTATTAATCCCCAGTTGTGTAAATCTAGAGCATACCTTCCTATGCCTTCCTATTAGATATATTCTTACATAAATACTACATTCGATTTCTAAAAAGCAAACATTGGTTTAAATCTGGAGTCCACTCGTGTCAGTTCAATGACCCGCAAATGTCCATATTTTAAGTATAGACTAAACCGCAAACAATTGATTCATACATTTATTCTAAATTTTGTTCCGATTTCTCCAATTATTTACATTTGTTATGCAAACAATTCATTGTTTGTTAACTTATGAATCATTTAAACAAAACAAAAAATGAATTCAAATGTTTTAAACTTTGAAACCGATGTTCGATAAGTATTACCTCAAAGTATTTATACAAAAAAATCTGTTTTTAGAACTTCTCAGATAAAAAAGCTTTTTGTTTACATTTTTGTCAATCAATAGTTGAGAATAAGCTAAACTCTCGAGATTTTCCTCCTGTCTGTCAAATGAGTAATTTGTGGGACAATATTTGAATGACCCTCACATCCATTCATTAAGATTAAGTTATATTTATATAAATCACTTTATATTAGCCATAATTCAAGTATATAATTATATATACTTGGCTGTGGTTATACACTATGTACTAAACTACACAGTATGTACTAATTATGTATGTTAGTTGATAATGACCAGGTTAAGTTTGAATCTTAATGTAAATTTTAATTCTGATTTTAATCTATCGGTGGCTTTACTTTAAACTCTCTTTTGATGATAAATATATTAAAGTATTTATTATAATCTTTAAGAATTTAAAATCTAATTTTTGAATAAAGATTAGACAAATCTTATGAAATATTTGACTTTTATTAGGTTTTATGTTTCAAATTAAAAGATCAAATATATCTGAGACATCTTAGATATACGATAACCTTGGATTTACAATATGACATTCAATGGAATCTATTAATAAACTAAATTTACTAATATTTTAGTTTAAGATTTAGACAATTTCTAAATTTCAGACATTTCTATATTTATTATAATTTTATTAACTTTTTTATAATAAATTTGTAATTAAAAGCCAAATAATGTCCTAAAAAAAGATTTTCAAAGCAAACATTTCAAATGAGTTTTGACATAATTTAATAATCTTGGTCTTATTTGAAACATTTGGAGTAAAATGTTTTAATTTCTAGTAGCTAAATTCAATTTGCTACTCCTGCATGAAGTAAATAAAATTGGGCTAGATAGAGTTAGAACTTAATGTTTTACACATTTTTATGTCAATTTTCATTTACATCAATAAATTCAAAATTTAATATCATTATATAATTTTACCATGTTAAAATTTTGAAAAAATTGCTCAAAATTTATTTCTTTAGAAAGAAATATAGTAAATATCTTCTAATTTTATCTAGTCCAATTTTACCTGAACAAACTCTTTGGCAGATAAAAATTGAATCTTTCTACTCAACGCAAAATATCAAGCTTTCTATTGAGACCAAGATCATGCAAATATTCATTCTAATGTTTGCTTTTTTTTGAGAATATTATATATTGAATCCTAATATTTGTGAGAAAGAATAGCATGGTTAAATTATGCTTTAAAATATTCAGAATTTGTACTCAAATTTTGTATACAACCATTTTAAAGAGATAAATGTTAATTTGTATTAATCTAGTCAAATTTATTAAAAGCTTCTTTAAGATTTTTAAAAAAGTGATAAATTTTAAGCCTGATTTAGCTTGGTCTAAAGTTTAGACTCTAAAGTCAGTTAAAATGACCATACGTTCATTTTATTTATGGGTTCTAAAAATATTATTTTCATTTTATCCCTACTATAAAGAATATTGCCTTGTTAGTTTTCAAACATATTCAGTCTCAACATTCAAAGTAATTGAGATAATCATTGAAAGAATAATTCAATAGAAATAGTCGTTTGATATCACTTTATTATACTTTGACTTATGATTAAACTTTTGTTAAAATAGTTTATAAACAGGGATGGCGAAAGGGGGGAGTATTCCGGAATACCCCCCTAGAAGGCAAATTTTCAAAATACCCCCCTAGGAGTTTGGGACCCTTAACATTAGCGTCTATGGACAGTAGTGTTCGGACTCGAGAAATTTATGAGAAATTTTCTATGAGAAACTTTCTAGAAATTTCTCACTAAAATTTCCCTAAGGAAAATTTGTATACTCAATGGGATTCCCATTATTTTTAACTATAAATGACGTAATTTATGTACGCAATGATTAATTTTGGCGTCAAAATAAGCGATAAGTATTACGTTACATAGAAATAAATCCAATTTAATATAAATTTATAATAGATAATAATAATTAATTAAGTTAATAAGTAATAAATTAAATTAATAAATAAAATAATTAACA